>JAUEJJ010000021.1:12937341-12958801 GCA_032164275.1 Synergus coniferae | reverse complement strand
GAAAGCAGTTCCAACATATCCTGCAAGTCTCCCAGGTAGATGTAGATGGAAATTGTTCCTAATTCTACAAACTATGTTTACTCAATGATCTGATCAAACTATGATCAATGGTCTGTCCTGTGTCTGTTCTGTGAAATAGGAACACAACCGCAAGGATGTGATGTGTACCTCCTACACTTGTAATTCTTCCTATTTGACTTTCACCCCCTTTGTGCCTTCCATGGTCTTCATTTAACGTGAGTACAATTAATAAGAAGGCAAGGTTCGTTTGCGACAAAGTCAAAGGATCCGCGCGTTTTCTTATGCAAATCGCACAGCTAAAATAATCGTCGGAATAATACATAGATTGGGAGACGAGTTAGCACACATTGCGAGAAACGGACAATATATTGCTGGATGGCCATTACATAGAACCATTAGATAGTCGACACGTCGAGATAACGAGCATTAGCCACACAATCACCACGTTAGGCAAGGCTCCATAGGCACACAACCGAGTGCAATATTACGTCCTCTTTCTCACTCTTACTATCAAGAACCTCTTTCAATCTTCCCCACCTTCTATCACTCTTCCGCTCTCTAACCTTGCTTCCCCATTCTGCCAGTATAAGCACGATTGTCTCTCTGCTACCACGTCTACTGTTTCGCCAAGAATATCTGTGACTACTAGCTTTCTTCTAGTGTTATATGGCTCCAAGCATAAATCAATAAAAGAATAATAAAACTTGGTACATTTCTTTTCTCAAACTGAAATAGTTTAAATCATAAGTTTAGAAGCTCTTACTTTAATTTCTTCTAAAATATAAGAAAATTAATGAAGGTGTAAAGCCATTACGTAAATCTTAACACACAGTGGACGTAAAAGTCAATTTTCAATTGTAGTCATCAGCATAAATTACAGCTCTATACAAGTTGACAAGTTTATGCGACGAATAATCGTAATATGTGTTTTATGTGACTTTATAGCTAGTGTAGTTGTAAAATGAAACGCTTTAGTAATATTTTTCTCTTCTTCGAGCAAATAAATAAGCCATTTGACTTTTTCACATCAGAAAGTATTCTACTTTTATTCGCGAAGACTAGGAAAAGCTTCCATTCATTTTTTCATTGAGACGATAAAAATAGCTTGAACAGATGCCCCACCTCATGTATTCAAATTGTAAAAAAGAAAGGATTGTCCTGACTTATGAAAGAACCTTTTTTACTTTTATACACTCTCCCATCCTCGGCAATTTTTATTGTTTGTTGCCGAAGCCTTGTAAAGGTTTGATCATCGATGAAGATAAAAGTAAATAATGCTGTTAGAAAAATTATTTTCTGTAGATTTACTAAAAGGAAAGAAACTGATATACTAAATGGAAAACGTATAATACCTTTCAATCGAGACTACAATACCAATACATTTGTTACAATTCTTCTTCCTGTGACACGATCCACCACTAATATTGGCTGGTAAACGTATCTACAATTGCTGTTACCACTGTTGCCGCACCAGGGCAGACCATACGCGTTACCGAAATGTAAATCAAGCGTGGAGTTCGTTTGACTAAACAGTCAGTCGGGACCACGGCTAGCCAATTCGAACATTGTGTACGAGATTAGGATAATGGCTAAACTCTCTGGTCTTTCAACAATTACCCTTAATCTAGATATTTGGGCATGATGTAAAGTTTTTAATCTAGACAGATGAAGTAAATTAACAGGTTTGCCTCCTATAAGAATATAAGGTCGCTAAAATACGTTCTTCAATTTCAAATAAATTGAAAGAGATCGTACCACGAAGATTTATGTCAGTTTAGATTAATGTTTAGTTTTGCTTCATACCATAGCCGTGTAATAAGATCTTACACTTAAGAGTCATAAGTCTTCTAAAGTAATGTCTAGGTAAGCTTATTCTGTACGGCAGATAGGAGGGATGAGAGAGCCTAATTATCAAGTAGGTATATTACGCGTGGTTTCGCGTTAAGTAGTTCCAGCAGACTTATTGGACTGACAGGTGGGAAGTTCGACACTCGACAGTTTGCAAAGATGCGATGACGAGTGCTGTTGAGTGTCGAGAGATTAAGTCGTCGCTGTACTCGGGAGTCATTAATCACGAGATAAGTGTACGCCAAGAAAATCGTTAGGGACAGGCATATAGACCCTGGTGTAGGCGGGCGCGAGGTTTGTATCTGTCGTCTCCAACAGCGACGATAGAGAGACCTTCCGGCTTAATAAATTCACAGCATTCGCTAGTATGGCTAATACTGAGAGTCGAAGAAATTCCTTCCATTTGAACTCGCGGACACACGAACGAGCCAGCGAACAGCAGAATGAATGGCGAAGGTGAGAGGCCTTAATAAGGAAAGTTTAACCGTAGCCGTCGTCGTTCGACTCGGGCGCGAAAGAAAGAGTAAGGGTGCAAGAAGGACTTGGAGGGAGTGAGAGTAAGAGAGAGTGTGTATGAGAGAGAAACATAGTTGCGTTTTTGCTAACAAACGTTCTTCGAGCATTAATTACATTTCACGTGAAGGCGCCCGATCGAGTGATTCGCCGCGGATGTTCTCCACTGACCTCGTGTTAACGGCGTGACGAGATCTTGTGTATGATCCTCAGCTTAAAAATTATTCCTCTCCTGGACCGAGCACTCTATTATTAAATACTCTGGCTTTGCTTCACAGGGTACCACTTTATTTCAGCTTCTGGTAATCAATATTTCTATATTAAATTAATCACGATGATGGTAGGCACTGTTATGCGACATTCCGATTCACGCATCCGCGTACGTTTCCCTGCTTACATTATTGACTTTGACCAATCAATTGAACATGCACAGCTAGAGCCGTTGATGAATAACAATCAATATGTACGTTACTTGCATAACGGAACAACACTCTACGAATACAACTACTACTATCCGTTCTAATCTTGTCTGCGCCAGGAACACACTAGGCACACTCACTGATGCGGAAATTATTTTCCCTTTGATTATAGCGTAAACATCCTTACCTTTAAATGAACAAGCTTCTCTACCGAACTCTGATTTCTTGTCAAATCTACTTATCTGCATTTGTAAATGCAGCTCACTCAGACTCTCACAGGTGTAATTTGCCTTAATGTATCTCTAGGCCATTGTCAGTGATAAGATCATTGAGAATACACTCGAAGAAACATTTTGTGCGATCTAGACTCGCATATTAGCGTCGCTAGTAGATTATTTCGAATGTATAAAGAACGTCAACGACGATGACAATGGCAATGGCGACGTAGAGCGGTACGACGTGGATCAGAGAGGGAACACAGGCGATACATCGGGTACGTGATACTGGCAGTCCTATAATCACTAGGACTCATCTCTGTAAATGGAAACCCCATGCTGCGTCCCTTATTCCAGCGTATCTCTCAGCAGTTGCTTTACCGGACTTAAGAGTTCAGTGCTAGAGTCAGTAAAGCCACTGTGATACACGGCGGAATGTGAAATAGCAACAGTCAGGACTGTTTGTTTAACTAAACAGCGGCGAATCCAAGTAAATCATTCAGAGGTGGATGGGAGAATGGCAAGGGATGAGTCGGTACCTTCTAATACATAGGCTTTCCTGCTTTACTACTTGACTACCTTGCTACCTGCCTGCCGCAACTATGCCACATGCATAATACTGCTTCTTGCGTGATAGCAACTCTGTTTTCTCGTTTCGATTTACATAATTTGCTACTCAAGAGTGGGACCAAGGGATGTGGTTTAACAAGGGAAGGGACAGTGCTAGCTAGGAAGGTACTGATGGGTTGACTGACTCTTTTCTAAGTACCAAATCGGCATCAGCGCCTTCTGCACTTGTTTTACAGGTACTTTCCGTAATTTGCTAATAACCACTGACTTTTTTCGCAGCAATTCAGATACATAAACTTAATCTTGTTAAAGGTAGTGAAAACTTTCTTTATGGAGTTGGAGGTTGTTCAGTGTTCATTGATGGAAAGAAAGGCGTGAGGACGTTGATGTCGTTACTGAGAGATAGAGCATGCATGCGCATAGAAATCCGATCATTAAATATATACTGCTGATGCTGACCGTTCCATTCTCGTATGCTCGTTCCTGCGACACGACTTCGAAGAGAATTACGGCGAAGATAGCAATAAGAGAGATACGACTTTATCGTTCCTACGGCCACCGTGCGGTTCGACCCACTCTCGTTTCGTGCGCCACTCTCTTCGTTTCCCATCTCTCTTGAGCGTATTCTCCACTTTCCTTCTCTCTTTCTTTATCAGATCTCTTCAGTCTGTAAGCATCACGAGTTAGAGTAATTCCTTGAGATTATCCCTGCAAAAAAGGGAATCGAGGAACTCTGATACCCGGGTAACTATGTTTCTGAATCGAATTCCTTTCTTCTGCTTCTTGCTTCGAGCTTGAAAGAGATCCGATTGTAGCGTCAGGAACAAAAGTACCTCCATAGTTTCCTTTTATCACAAATTTTGTATATACATCACATTTACACTTGGTAATTTTCGAAAAAATTTTACTTACAGGCGTCTGCTTTCCCACTTCCAACAACTCAAACTCAAACGCTGCTGGATGAATATTGGACAGTACTGAAAAAATTCCCAATTACCCAATTAGTAATCAGGGTTATTGATGATCAACCTCATTTGAATACATTTGCACGAACTTGAGTTTCAATGACTTCTCTCAACCCTTTCGCGCTTCTATACCTTTCTCTGCACCATCGTTCTATGTCTCCAAGTCAACTCGATTTGCATATGCAAATCGTATGATATAAGTAATTAATTTGCAATCAGCAAACGCTACCGTAGTTTTGTGCGCGTCAGGTACAATTCATTAGAGGTCGCGATATTTATTAATTAGTGTTGTGCGTCGTGTACACAGATATACACATGCCGATTAGATTTAAAGGGTGGAACGCTAGTCGAGAATTTATTGTTTTTGGGGTTTGTCACGTATTTCCTGCAAGCACTGCTTGTTAACATGATCGGAAATACAATTCGAGTTTGAACAACCGCGGGTCAATTATTTGATTTTCCAGACGTTTCGAATTTCAAATACTCCACTTCGTACACTGTTTGCGGTGAGGTAAGGCGGAACTCATTCGATGTCCGATTAAATCACTGCAGCTTGAGAATGTCTTCAGTAAATTGGTTCTTATCGACGTTTCTGAGGGGAGCACGGCAGTACCGATGTTACGAACTTAGTATAGCACCTGTTACTCTCACCCCTGTCGACCACAGACCAGCTGGGTTTCCGACTACCCTTACATTAACGTTATCGTAATTACATCGCACATACGTACACGACAATGTCTGAACATGAGCACACGCAAACTAACGAAACAGCGTTTAATTCCCTGTGCATTAAGACGCTTATTCTCACCATCACGCGACTAAAAGGATTTTACAAAGATAATCAAAGAGAGCTAGGAACTAAGTGTACGAATAATACAATACAGTAATTAAATGAAGATTAACACTTTGTTAATTAAGGCTTTTTTTAAATTAAGGTATTTTTTGCAACTGGAGCAACTCAAGGATAACTGCTTCCTGCATTTTTTTCCCGCAATTCTATCAACTCCTTGCTGATATACGTTCGGTTCTGTTACTGAACTGATTGTGTTTACCGAGCAGTACTCAAACATTCTTGATTGACTTCTAAAGTTGTTGATATTCTGCTTCCCATGGAAGTATAACATATATTCGTAGGTATTAATAGACAATTGTTAAAGTTATAGAGGTCTTGTTGTGAGACATGCAACTTTCTGTTGTGACATATATCCTTTCCCGCAAAAACCGATAGCATAGACAGGTTGAGGAAGCGTCGAAGATGTCGGCAAAGACGATGGCACCATCTCCTTGTGAACGTTTTGTTCCGTTTTGGAATTGCTGTCAACGAGTATTGCTTGGTATTTTCCTGGGGCTGAGAAAGGTATCGAACGGGTAAACATCGTGAGTGGGTACACACGACGCGCTGCACTTTGTTCCGAAGAAGGGGTGGGTGGATGGATACGTAGGTGTTCAGAGGTTGGTTATGTATTGGCACATGTTCGTAATTGTGGCCATTTGTCGACTCTGAGAGGAAAAGAGCATGAGATAGAAGACGAACTATGATAAAGAGGAAAAGAAGGAAGGGGAGTGTCTCGACTGGAGGGTCGTCTCGCCCTGGAATCGCGGGTCAACATGCAATATATTATGCTACGACATGGCACCCCTATATCGCATTATGTCCACTGTAGATTCATCCTTTACACCTTTAGTCTCCCAGTTAAACGAAATAAGAATATTCAAGACTATTTGAAATAACTTTAGCTAGCTTGAAAACTTTAGGTAACTTAGAAGCTAAGTGAGCTTAACTTAACTAAATTGTGCATATACTGATATTTATAGATGATAAAATAAGGAAAAATGTGTGAGTTTTTATAAATAGGTGTTGGTGGAAAGAAATAAGCTAAAAGGAAGTTAGCCGATAGGAAAAGGTCGTTGAGAGTCGCTCGATATTGGAAGTGAGGTTTGAGATCTCGCACAGACGAATAATTTGAGATTCATCGCGAATGCAGTAGGGCAAGCCACTTGTAATTCTTTTCCATTGCTACCCAGCCTCACCTCCAACTCGCAGTACCGAATCTGCGCGTCTTTTTTTGTCCCGCCATTTGTTCGAAATAGCCTTGCAAGAAAAGAAAGCGAAGCTACCCAGCACAGCTCCCCAGAAGTTAACTTCGCATTTAACATCTGCCTGGAAGGTTAAAATTTCCCTCGAGGTTTACTCTAAGTTGGAGCAGGATATCTTTTGTCTGCCGATTCGAAGGAGAAAATCAGAGGGTTTTATCTTTGTGCGGTAGACTCTGCCCACGTTCCCGCTCTTCGTTTCTCTGTCCCTCTTTTTTTTTTTTTTACTAGCATACTTGAACGAGCCTTGACTCTGAAGAGGAGATATGTACCCCTTTTTTCCATTAATTATTTACCGCAAGAGATACCAAATCGAATTCGCTTGTTCCTTAATCCGTAACTCGAAGGATACACTCTATCCGCATCTGTATCTTTTACCAAAAGGGGGTGCCCGCATCATTATTGTTTCTCTAAGCGGAAATACCTCCACCAATAATACTTATCACAATTTTTCACCCTAAATCAAATTGATCATTTTAAATATTCATTTGAGTAATTTTTACCCAAGACTAAAACACCAATGAAATGAAAATCATTGATTTATTCCATTCATGATTTAATAATACACATATTTTATAACTCAATGGATCAGATTGAATCAATGAATTTTTTATCAGCTGCAGAACGTTATAATACGTAATTCATGAGATACGTGAGAAACAGTAAAACCGAAGAGAATGTCTACAGGTTCGAGGGGAGCTGGAAATGTATGTACCTCTTAAGAAATGTTTGTTCAAGTAGATCGTTTTAGTTATATAACTACCACCAATTTCAGAAATACATACCAATTCATGAACGACTGAAATTAATAAGAAGAGATTAAATCGAATATGCAACCTTAGCGTCACTGGACTTGACGTGTATGAAATTTAATCGGGTTTTTCACCGAAGTGCAAATAACGAAGGATTCGAATCAGTTTACTCGAGTTCAGTTTGGTAGATAAATGACGAAATCGAATTTGAAGAAAATTAAAGAAAACGTAGATCGGTATTCGATTATGCGACCCGATTTATCGCTAGAGCGCATAAGATCACGGTAATTTTTTGACTACCTCGCGAAGGAGAATATTGAAATCATAACGGAACGTTCATGAATATTATATCCCGAATCGATAGAGCAACGCGGAATAAATTTGTGTCCCAGTTGCTGGATTGCCCGGACTTAAGTTCTGTAATGAGGGAGACAGCACACCTGAGTACTTTAATTCATTTTCATGAAGGAAAATGAAAAGAAGAAGAAGAAATAAAAATAGTATATAATACATATTCAGTGTGCAGAGGACTTTACATGATCTACAGTGAATTAAATTTTTATTAATTAAGAATACTGTATGAAAGATGTAAATTGTTACGACGTAACACTCAGGAATAAATGAAAGTCTTCATAAGTTTCGCGCGATTATAACAGACTCGGTAGCTAGATTCAGCAGAGTCGTTAGGTTTGAAATATATACAGTATACACACCAATTCGAACGGAGACTATGCAATAAATCAGAGAAAATTATTGACTCGATCGCGTGAAACTGGTCACGAGCAAAATCATCAGATCGTGAGCAAGCTTCTACCCTAAGTGCCTCCGTAGCCGGTACTTGCCATTATAAGATCTCCGCGACTCCTGCTGATGCCAGAGAATTAGTGACTTCTCGATTGTTCTTTGATTAGTTCCGTTTAGCCCCACTAACCACGCGTCATTACAGCGTAATAAAGTGCGGTCGCAAGTAATTGCAAAACGCGTCCCCCCACATTCCACTCGACTTGTAACCCCAACTCGCAACATCCGCAGTTCTCTAAAAAAATCAGAGCGACCACCTATGCACGAAGTATTAGAGCGTGGGATGACAACACGAACGAGAAATTAATCTGAAACGATTCTAAAAGACCATATCATATACATAGGAAAATGAAGTTGTGTTATAAACAAATTACGTTCCCATTTGTAAATATTCCCCATCCCACAAGCTGGTAGCTATTTATTATTTCAGTTTATTGCACGCAATTATAAAGGCGGTATTCGTAAATTATGCAGTCTATTTATAATCGGTCAAACCAGAAATAAATCGCATGCTTAGATACATATGATAGAAAATAAGTTTATGATACATACATAAAATGAGAGGGAAAAAAACTTCAAAGTAAAATTTTTAAATCTAATTCCGTCATATTATATCGGCTCATACGTAACATTGCGGAAGCGGCTTGATAAAAGTACGATGTCCCTTTGATAGAGAGCTGATTTTTCCTACCTCATGATATGCATGCTACCTTTGAGCCTGAAACACGCGAGACACATATATGTACATACTCTCACTGTAACACATGAACTGTCGTACCGCATTTGCATTACCGTCACAGCAACAAACACGTTGTTGCATTATAGCGTGCACGACTTTCTTGCTCGATTTGCAAATTAGACTTCGCAAGAATGCCATTCAGGATTTAACCCCAACCTGCGTTAAGTCCTCGTAAATTGTTTGCCTAAAGCGCCAGGTGTTAAGCGATTATTTCTAATTTACTTTAAATTTGTATAAGATTATACGTTAATTCTGAGATTTTTTGTACTGAGACCATTTAAACTTTTGAACTAATTAATGTTCCATCAAAGTCTTATCTTTTATAGTGTCCCTATCTGAGACATGTCAACTGGACCATGGCAGCTGCAATTGAAAACTGTGTAATTCAAATGCAATGTTTTTCTTTTCCAGATCTGCCAACTATGCAAACGCGACAAAGGAGTGTGAACTCTCTGACATGGACAGATTAACTGTGGCCGGATCTGGAGCATTAGAAACGGCAAAGGGCGTAGACTATCTGGAGAACCATTGCGTGGATGAACCGGTTAAGCTGTGCGAATTCAAGAAAATTACTGGTCGTATCTTGAAGACAGTCGACTCAGTCTATCAGGATGTCGCAACCGCAGAAGAGTGTCGTGAACTTTGTCTGAACTCGCCATTTCGCTGCCACTCTTATGACTACGGTGATACCGGAGACATGGTCTGCCGTCTCAGTCACCACTCAAGAGCTACCCTCTCGGACATTCAGGTTCGTAATCAGAATCCTAGCTTCTTCCTCTGAACTTCGGCAATCGCACGTCTATAGGTACCGTATTCAAGATCTGATTTCAAAACCCGAGATTTCAACTTTTTTGATATCTGTAAATTCAAGGATTGGAAGGTTAAGTCAAGTTGGTCATAATGAAATATCCGGAATCTATGATAAAGAAAATTGATTGCTGATTCACTTTAAACGGGTTTATAAAGAATGGTACGCGTAAAAATGCCGCATTGCGTTAAAATAGCATTTTTAGCGAAATTGAGTTTCCATTGCACACGTTTTCCGCTTCACTCCAAGAGTTGTTCGATCGTACGTGGGTGAACGCTAGGACCCTCCGTAGTTACAAAAAAAAAAAAAAAAACAAAAAAAACAAAAGAGAAAAGCCTCTTCTCGCCAACCTGTTGAAACCTTGTTGTCATGAATTTGAGAGTGATTTCATCGCATAGAAGAATAAAGGGATGAAAGAAGCGTAGGCAGATGAATATATATGATAAATGTAAATGAATCGATGTGTCATCATGTACTAACCACATCTTTTACGAAGCTACATTAACGAAGACATTTTATTACATTTCAGGAACCCTATTTAGACGTTCCAGAAGCATCAACCTACGAATTGAGCTCTTGCTATAACGTAACAATTGACTGTCTTGCTGGAGATATGGTGACTAGGATACAGACTAGTAAGCTCTTTAATGGCAAGGTATACGCGAAGGGTGCACCAAACTCTTGTGTGAAGGATGTAAAGGGAGCTCTAGAATTTGAACTTCGTATGGCTTACGACGATTTGGAGTGTAACGTGAAGCAGCAGGGTTTGGGTCGATATCTTAACGATGTGGTTATTCAGCACCATGACACCATCGTCACCAGGTCGGATCTGGGTTTAGCAGTTACTTGCCAATACGACTTGAGTAATAAAACTGTCTCGAACGAGGTGGATCTTGGCGTTCATGGTGATGTTACGCCTGCCTTATTTGAAGAAGTCATCGTTGACTCCCCCAATGTTGCTATGAAAATTACTGACCGAAGTGGAAATGATGCAGTACCCTCAGCAGAGGTCGGAGACCCTTTGGCACTCAAGTTTGAGATCCTCGACCCCAACAGTCCCTATGAAATATTCGTTCGGGAATTGGTTGCTATGGACGGAGTAGACTCCAGCGAAATCGTGCTCATTGACTACAGAGGTTGCCCAACAGATCAAGTTATCATGGGACCCCTTTACAAGTCTTCCAACTCCGGAAAGGTGAGTGTTGAATTTTTCTGCTCTTTAAAATATTAATATTACCCAGATGGGAGGCAATGAGAATTCTTTAAAAATTGCATCGTTAGCTAGGCAAAGATTTTCTAACATTGTGAGATAGAAGATATATTGTGTTGTTAATTTTTTAAGTACTCAATCACGGACTAAGCAGGCAATTACGAAGTAGATGGCGTTATACTGCCAGGGCAAACAGGTAACCCGTATATCATCCTTGTGGACAATATATGCGTTAGAATCTATATATGAGACTGAATATCTGTGTTCCGGATAGGCGTCCATACCCTTGGTGCTAGTGGCACAAAATTTTGCAGAGCATCATAAATTTACCTCTTTTGAATTCTTTCAATAATCCCTTTAAATTCCTAAGATCAATAAAAAATTTCTTATATAAAATTCTTTAAACTCTCTTGATATTTCAGATAGTAAATTTCTGTTAGTTGAAGCTTTATAGTGCAGTATGTAATGATATGGAAATTCATAATAGGGTATCGGGTGAAAGGTAATTCTAAACATTTCAGTATGTACTAAGTTTTGATCTTCTGTAGTTCATTAAATTTCTCGAACGAAGTATCTTTTCGATATTGAATATTAACCTTTAGTAAGATGAACCCGATCACTGCTTGTAAATCCCTGAAGGCTATGAAAATTTAATATTAGATTTTTTTTGCCGCGTGATGATAATAATATTTAATGATTCAATGCGTGACTTCTTGATAGAAGCTCGAGCTAAGGTTATAACACGATAGATGCCGATAGCACCTGACACGTGCGAAAGCTACGTTGTTCGGTGCTTAACGAAAAATGTGAGTTAACGATTGGCCGCCTCATGCTAATAAATCATGTTGGCGGATTTTACGACGCTGATGGCGAGTAGAAGAGAGTGGGCAATTTACTCCGCGTAACAGGTCCCTCGACGCGACGACGCGCTCCTTCCTCTTCTTGATGACGCATGATGATCCGTGGAGGGTGGGCAACTGTATACTTTATACCGCGAGCATAGTTACGAGGCTATAATTTATATATCAAAAATTCAAAAATCCTCTAATGTCAAAGGTCAATCTGCCTTATTTATAATTACAGGTAAACTCCCGATTTTCAGAATTCATGGTAAAGCCCGAGGTAAAGCACATCGTGAAAGTATTACATCAAGGTAATACTCACCTTTTTCCGTGAATCCCGTAAATTGCATTTCCATTCTATTGGGAAGTAAATCCGATGGTGAGAGCGTACCCTCGGGACTCATTGGATTAAAAACACATTCAAGTATATAAAAAAGAAACGAGAACGAACGGTATTCGTTTCAGAATAGAAGTACCGAAGAAGGTAATTTACATACGTTGACTCGTGGGTGATTCGCAATCTTCTTTAGGCCCACAAGATAGGGCATGAGTGTCGGCGGAAGCAAAACAAGCATCTACATCACGATCTACGGTTGGACCCTGCCAATGAAAGTCTACAGTACAGGCGGCACCGCCTCGTTAACCGCGTCGTTCCACATCATTTATCCACGAAGAACCAGGCAATATCGCTTTATTAGAAAGTAATAACAGTCTTGGCATAAACAAAGGGCAAATTTATGTTGGTAATGGGAAGATTACAATCAGGATCGTCGTCTCTACGTATCAGGGTACATCCTATCTTTTGTAGGTTTTGTCGATTGAAGGGCAAGAAGAGGAAGAAGGAATAGAGTGAGCAGGGAATCTGAAGGAAGAAAATAAGGTGAACTTCGATTAAGCTCGCGTTCCTCCAACTGACACTTTAACGAGATGAATTCAACTTGTAGCTCGAAAGGAAATTAAAATTCGAGTAGCATCGCCGACTCAAAAAATGAGAATAGAGAACAAGCTTCGTCTTCCTCTTGTTCCTCGGGAGAGTCGGACTTGGTGATAAAACGGCTCGAGGTCGAGTGATATACTGCAACGGTACCGTGAAGGGAGACACAATATCGCTTCATTAACAAGTAATACCATAGACACACGTACGCGGTAAACCCTACATCGCCGATCTGTTTAGTCTGTTGTGCGGAAGAGGCAACGAGTATTCGTTCTCAAGCTTGCAAGACGGTGAACGAACGACGCGTTTAATTAACACCTAGCTCGACTCACGCGCACTCTGTAATTACCGGTGCAGTATTCAGCAGTACCGTTTGGAATAAGAGAACGCGCGTTACTATAGTTTTATATTTCAATAATTGCATTTTCTGCAATTGTGAAATAACTTTTAATAGACGTTGACGAAACCCTCTAATAGTAGATGTCACAGTAGAAGCTCTTTCCTTTATTCCGATTTCTATTGGAATTACAGCATCCAATTTCCTTTACTTTGATCCATTAAAATAGCTGAGAATCTTTAAAGCAAGAGTGAGTATAGAATGGAAATCCGGGGAACATTCCATGGGCTTTTGAACGTTAGTTAACTAAAGTTTACGCTAGATACTATATAAAGTTTCCTCCTCAGTGATGTCGAGCGCCGTATTCGAGACATGTGTACTTAAGCTGCAATAAAACTTGAATTGATTCCTATTCTGTCTTTATTATCGAGAAAATATCAATTGTCTGTTGATAAAAATATATGTTTAGAATGATTCTTTTTGAGGATTGTTAAACCATAACTATGAAAAATTGCGATGAAATGATCAGAAGTTGGAAAAATGTATTTGAAGTTAGAAAATATATGGTGTGTACGAGTAGGGCTGGGAGAAATTTCAGTATTAGAAACAAGAAGGTAGGGCAGGGACGAGTATTGGGTTCTTATTTTCTTGTTGTGGTAGCAGTGATAAAACGTCGGGTGGTCTTAGTGTGTTATATGGCAATAGGAAGCCGCGCTCAGTCGATCGGCAGGTTCAATGAAATACGCGCGAGTGCACGACGGAAACATAAATTCGCAGGGGCGTTTACCGAGCAGCTAGAGGTCTCGACTTCCTCCCGATGGGGAAGTTGATTTTATTAACCGGTAGGGAAGAAAAACGAGTCGACTCGCGCCAGTCTAACGGCTCTTCTAGACAAGAATTTACCAAAAGACTCGCCCGTATGTTCGTCACGTAATGCACGCCGGAGGCCACCGTTTCTCGACCGGTTTGAATGAAATTGGAAACATTTCTCAGCGACGCGCGTCCTCCACGTTCTAGCTTGCATGCGACACAGCACATCTCGACTTTTAAAGTGGACAGGAGATCAGGTTGTACTCAAGCAGTAAAGTCTAAAGCATACAATCTGCCTGATGCCACGGTACATTTGTAGCTGTTCTTTCACATCATTCAGTGGTTATCATAGGAAGTTATTCATTTTTTCCGCATATTGAACACATGGTAGAGTTAGTAAAATCCTAAACGCTTTAGTAAATTCTTTTGCAACGTTGAGAGCCATACATGATATCTTCTTCACAAAAACATGTGAAGAAGACGAGAAATGCAGACGAGAAATAGGTTTTTTTTTACATTTTCTGACCACAATCTTGCCCAATAAAAAGTTAAAGAGAAAAGACGCACACTTTGGCTGTAAAAACTAGAAAGAACCTGTTTCATGAGCTTGCAACCACCGCTAATCGCAAAGAAGCGTTTCGACTTGGCACGCTACCTGTAACGCCCTGAACATGTGAATAGCTTCTCGACTCGAGCCCCAGCATCCGCATTCTAAACCGTGCGTTATCCCTGATTTCCCTTGACGAGTGGTCTCAACCAAAATGAAGTTAAAAAACGCTCCTCTCGATAAGTACTGGGTATCGAATTCAAAGAAGGCTATATATCGCATTACGCTCGAATGGAGAGCCTATTGAGATAACCGAGCACACAGGGTATAGGATGCGGATGCAGACCGCCCTACAGAAGATCAGGTGCTTCCTGGTTGTAGTTTAAAGTTCGTTCACATTCCAAAAATAATTACTATCAATAATTACATGATCGAGGTATATCCTCGGACCCATAATATGATATGGAATTCTCTTATTTTGTTTCAGATCCTCCTTTCGCATTTTGACGCCTTCAAATTTCCCAGTTCCGAAGTCGTGCAGTTCAGAGCGCTAGTGACACCCTGCATGCCAACCTGCGAACCAGTACAGTGTGATCAGGAAGAATCCACTGGTGAACTCCGATCCGTAATTTCCTACGGGCGCCGCCGTAGACGATCAGCATCTCCATCGGCATCGCAGGCTCGTGAGGACCTTCTTTTGGTACAAACGATACAAATCACTGATAAATTCGGCTTCGAACGTGATGGCAAATCGAACAACACATCCGCGGCAAGAGACAGTACTTTTATGGAGAATGAAGATGTTTCCAGTGGAATAATGGGATCCTGCATCAACTTAGGCGAAGCCATTGTCGCCGGAACAGTCTTCCTAGTAGCTCAAATCGCCATTATCGCAGCGTGGACTTTCACTTGGCAGCGTCGGCGGCAAATTTTAAAACACCAGGAGGCTCTCTCTGTTTCCGTTTCTGTGCCTGGTATGCATTCAGGACGAGCAGACAGTCTCTGTAAGTTGTACGATGCAGGATACTCGCGACGCTTTTAAATAGTGCCCAAGTAAATTTCGAGCCTTTGCTCATGTCTTCCTCCTGACGAAAACTTTCCTACCGCGCAACATTGCTAGCTGAACTCGACCAGTAAACGCTATAAGTCAATTATTTTTCTCGCGAGTTGAAGGGAGTCAACGAAGAGATCCATCTTCCTTCTGCTCAATTATCCTATAACGTTTCATCAATGTCGATCAGCCAGTATGCAATCGCGCGGTGCTAAACATGTCCACGAGTTTGTCCGATGACCTCTTTCAAGGACGCTCGGTATTTTCTTCGGCAGGACAAAAGGTGCTTACGTAAAATTGCGACGAACGGACGTAGGTCTTCAACCCCGCCGGCTAGTGTCTCACGTGTGGCGAATCCATCGACTGGTTCGTTCTATCGGTATTCTTACGCTCTCTTCGTAATTTTTAGTGAAGGTTACGCTCGTATTATATCTTCGCCGCTCTAAAGCAAATTACGTCAAATCGATTCCATACGCTTTATAGCTCCTCTTGCGCAGTTTGATCAAAACAAAAAACTAGCATCGTGCCAGACGTAATTTATTGATATATCGAAGCACTCTTAAACGAGAATTCGACAAACGTGTGGCCTAAACGACAAGACGAAATGGTACGACGTTTGGTATACGTATTTCTTGCGAAAAAGAACTTCCCTCTCGCGATAAATTACTTGAAATCCGCTTAGAATTGTGGTATCGTGTGAGGCGAGATGGTCGAGAAAAGAGTTTTTCCGGACTTGCCAGAGAGGCGTGGCTCGGCAACGGAGGTGATGGAGGTCGACATGTATTTGCTACGTAGCGCGGATTCTAATTAGCATTGGGAATCAAGCGTGATTATGCAGATGCCCGGAGTGGGATATCAACGGGACCTCGATGTGGTGCGGGGTTTGGTTAAGGGATGTTGGGTGGCTGGTGGGGTTCACAAAGGGGTTGGCAGAAGGTTAATTACCTCTTGTGGCGTCTCGGACTAAGCTAAGCTTGCGATCCTGGCTTGATGGGGTAACTCTGGTAGGGGTAGCTGTTGGCTCATATCGAGGATAGCCATCTCGCCATACTGGGCCGCGTAACCTCGGATTCCCTTCGACTTAACCTCAGCCACGTCTCGTCCTCCACACTGGGCATGTTAATTTACATTGCGGCACGTGACCTTATCAATCTGAACCAGCGTTCTCGCGTGCGAAGTACCTCGAGTGCTTCTCCTGTAGGCGTTGAGCGAGAAAAGCCATGCAAAATTTAAAGCCATACCACACCACCTTCGAGGTCAAACAATTTCGCTTCCACTTTTTCATCCCCAACCAACCGTAATTTTCTTCAAATCCATCACTTATTTTAATTCAATTTTAATTTGCAATTTGCTCGCTTCTAACTTCTCACATCTCAATCTGGCTTCAAGGAAAATTCATGTGTAAACTCATTTAAAAATGAGAGGTGAGAGAAGTTAGATAATTGAGCCGAGAATTGACTATCTAAAAATCGACCCTCTAAAGAAAGAAGCACTCGTGTGACTGATTTGCAATAGTAGAAGTAATTAGAGAAATTGGTTTTTGATTCGGATTAAGATGTTCGTTTTAGAACTTGTGTGATGTATCAAAACGAGTGTGCAGTAGTTCCGCTGAAAGTAATCTAGAATTCGAATAGAGTGCCTACCGACGTATTGGTAAATTAGGTTAGAAGTACGGGTTATGTGCAATCTTTAGATAAATTTAATTCGATTAAGCGTACTTCGGGGACTCTATCGATTTCAACAAGATATACAGAAGCCTTTTGCGGAATCGAATCAATTAAGAAACTAAGGTTAGAATAAACTCGTCAAGACAAACATTGACTACGGATTTCGATTGTAAGCGTTTACATTGCAGTTAGTCGATTTCTGAACTATTCCAGTTGGCGTTTGTCTTGGCGTACAAGTGTAGTTTTCTAGAGTTTGAGCATGGAAATGCTTAAGTGTGTTTTTCTCCGTCAGCACAGTATTAAGTCTTAACATGAAGCTAATTTTAATATCCGGTGAGCGTAGTAGTATTTTTTAATTTTTTTATAGCGCGATTGAGAGTTGTGAGCTCGGAAAGTTCGCAGGAACGCTGGGGTAGAATGAAACAATTGCTTCCGCCCTCGTAGCTACGTTCTACGTATCAACAAAAGGTGCCTACCTACTATAATAATGACTGGATTGCATATGACTTATAATTAATGGACGTTATATACGATAAAGTTAATAATTTCGCTAAATAAGCTGACGTAGTATATCCAATCTGCTTGTGGTGAGAGGGTAGAACCAATTACGCAAGTTCGGCAATTACGTAAGAACAAAGTAGTATTTTTCAAAGTGCGCGCATACCCGTATTTTATTTATGTGCCGTCAAGCTACATAGAAATATTTTCAAGGCGCGCACAAGGGGAAGTAAGAAAAACTCCTGTCTCACTTTTTCTCGATGATTTCACCTGCAAGAGAAACGGTACGACAGGGAAAACAGGAGACTCCTCGATTTTCGATACGGTAATACCGTCGCTAATGTCGATTTCACGGGAACGGGTCCAGTGCAATCGATGATTCGACCCGAAGGGATTGTTCGGGACATAATCTCCTGATTCCGTAAGATCGTTGCACATCAACTTCTCAAATGACTCAGGGATCGAAAAAGCGAGTCAAAAAGTTAAGACTAGAAAGTGAGTTTTTCTTACGTCCAGGAATTTTCTTAGTGGTAATAGCTAACGCACTTTTCATCGAGTTGGTCAAATTAAACGAAAAGGTGATACAATTTGATGAAAACTGTCAATATATCAATGTAAGATCAATCAATATCATTATTTCTTATAACGCGTATACGATAGTTACATCAAACAATTATTCTTCATCAAGATTAAGCTATAAATTATGTACTAGAGAATTCGTGGGATGTGCACGAAGCGTAAAAGCGGGCTCGAGGACGATTGCTGGCACTTCCACGTATATTATTATAATATTAGGTATTTTTATTTCCTTTTTTTATCGTGCGATTCCGCGACGTCTTCATTTTTGCATACGAGTATACTTGTGTTTAATTTTTCAACGTGCGATTGTTAATATCCTTACTTTACCCTCTTGTCGAGTGTCTGTGAGTGTAGACGTCGACGCTCGTCCCCGAGCCTCAAGTGCGCGTCTGCCTCGTATTCAAAATCGAAAGTTTAAAAGTTTGCGCTGTGCTCTGATAATCATATTAACAGTCTGACTTTTATAGATTATATACTTTTAATTTTTTATCAAATAACATGCATTTTTTAGCAAATATTACATAAATTTTACTTAAATATCAATTGTCCTTCGGTACAGAGCCAACTCGACTACTGAGTTTTTATATCGCCACATCGGCATCGCTTATTTATTTTTATGTCTACATTACTTTCTGCATTCTCCTCATTTCTCCCGCTCATCATTCTTTTCTCATCTTTCACTTTCATCCTACATTGTACGAGCTTAGTTTTAATGCGACCCGCTAAGTAATTTAACGACTATTCTTAATACAGACGATAAACATCATATGTTTTTTTGCTATTGAGTTCTGTCCCGCCAAACCATCGTACTCATCAGTACCGTTACGTTGTACATAGAACATATGGTACAGAGAAATAAACTCATTTTCTAACGAAAATCAAATGCATTCTATTTATTTCATCATTATAATCACTGCAACTTGTAAAAACTACATGGTAAGTATAATTATTAGTATGCGTAGATTTTTTACAGTGACGTATACTTATGGCTCATTAATATTCCAAATTTAAAAATTCACTGTAATTGAAGTAGTTGAAAATTCAGACAACATGCGCTTTGAAACTTCAATTAATTTTTATATGTTTATCTTCAGTAAAATAGAAGAAACCATAATGGCATTCGGAGGATTGACTATACATGTACAACCTGTGCAGAGTCATTTAAGAAGCAACATTTACATTCACATAAGACCATAAAAGTCTAGAAGAACAAGTATTGGGTACAAGCTGAAATTAATTATACAATTAAGAGAAAAACTGCAATAACTACATACGATACATTTCAAAGCGCATAATTTTATCTAAACATAAATAAACATCTAATAACAGTATTCAATAATTACGTAATTGAAAATAAATTATAATAAAATTTCAATTGAATTGGAAACTTTCAGCACTGTATTATGTATCAGTATTTACATGACTAACAAAGGATCTGCAGTAATTATTAATTAATAACGTAGGTTTGCATATTACAGAATCATATATCGCTATGTTTTCATAAATAAATAAACAATATTCCCATTATGGTTCAATAAATTCACTGCAATATTTACATGGAATTTGAGAAGTAAAAACAAATGCAGTTATAAGAAAAGTTTTCGTCTTTTTCACTTCGAGTTTAAAGGCAACAGCATTATGAAAAAGTACTTTCGGTCACGCTACGAAACATGCTCTCTCACAGTAATGACTCCCTCCACGTAAATTATTTTCCCGCTTGTATTCTCTTAGAACAAATGTCTAAGAAGCAACTCAGAGTTCAGCTAATGTTCCGACAATCTAGCAACTATTTTCTTACATGACTGTAGTGTCACAGGTCAAGATACTCTATAGAACGTGTTCAGCAAGTTAGACAAGTCAGACCATTTTTCTCCATTTATGAACAAGATACGGATATTTTTGTTTTGCTAGTTGGAGTCCTGAAACAACTGACATTTATTGACAAATTGACAAACATTTCTCTCAACGTGTTTGCGTAAAAATTGAATAAAGCATTTTCATTTACTCCCGTTTAACTTAAAACACATTGACAAATCTGTCACTCCTATTTTTATTCTAATAATAGTATTTACAAGCGTTTTTATTTTATATTCTTTTTGTCACAAGAGACAAATATTTGAAATTTTCTCATAATTTTCCACAAAAAGAGTTTTATTAAAATTGAAATTCTTCAAATCTGCAATTATAAAATGCAAAAATGCAATTATAAAATTGGTGCAAAAACACAAATTAATGTCAAGAGAGTGTTAGCTGAGAAGAATCGAATTTTGAAAATTAGTTATTTATTCACAGTTTCCCACCTAGGGGAGAATTCCCACAGATTTTATAGAGGGATGTATCTCTTTCTTCAGATTTATGTTTTTTCACTGCATCAAGGAGCGGCTGGTGACTCAGATCAGGATTAAGTGACATGCATATTCCTAGTTTTATGACGATACTAACCGGATCGGAAGTATCCAAGTACCGAGCTGAGCTTAGTTATCGATCGGATCCTGTGAGCAGGTCACTGATTTGTTCACCAAGAAACGAGGCGAACGTTAGTTGGTTGGCATAAAAGTCTTGATAGGTTTTCGTTATTTCCTGAGATCTCGTTTCAGAGTAAAGACGATGCCGTCATAGCAACGAGGTCGTGTCAAAGACATACCAGGTTCCCTTTCGACGTACGGTCTTTTGCTGGTTCAAGTCTGTCGTAGGATTTTAGGGGTTGGAGAGCGAACTTCCTGTAGCAACTTCAGCACGCCGTACATAAAATAGCACACAATCTCATATACGAAGCTTCGCATTGAAGACCGTGCGAAGATTTCACGCTGACTTCTCCTAGACATGGCGACGCTGAGCATTTTGTCGTGCTCAACCAAGCGTGAAAGCGCTATATGACGTCGAACAACTTCAAAATCAGCAAACTGATAGCAACTAAGCGCCGATTAAACTTCATCAGGTCACAAATAAACTCTTCAATTAATTTAACTTATTTTACGAAATACATCACAGGAAAAAAGGTCTAGTTTATGTTACAGGCTTAATTTAACTTACCTTAATTTAAGTCTTCTTTTAGACTTAACGCTAGATTTAAGTCCATCTTAGTCCGTTTTAGTGAGCCAATTCTTACACCGATGGCTTAACTTACGTAAATCGTAAGAAAAGTAGCGTAAGTTAAGTATCGAAGCCTGTAACATAAACTAGACCTTTTTTTCTGTGATGTATATACGTCAATTTTATGTAACTGAAAATTACGATAGT
>JAUEJJ010000021.1:12927147-12937241 GCA_032164275.1 Synergus coniferae | reverse complement strand
AAGCCTGTAACATAAACTAGACCTTTTTTTCTGTGATGTATATACGTCAATTTTATGTAACTGAAAATTACGATAGTTAATTTACATTAATAGATGCATGATGGAGAAAAATAAAATGTTTTATTGAATAATATATACTTGCTTCTTGTACTGACGCGCGTTTCAATTTCATAGCTTATACCCTCACTGTTCTTGAGGTGAAACGAGTCCCCTGATAAATGATTAATGATATGACGTTAGACAGTCTCGCTTATCAAATCATTCTCTGACAACGGCACGATCAAAAGAAATTGCCTTATTAGAAAAGATTTCCCGCAGGAATGGGGTTATCGACAAGAAGTTCATCTTTTACCGAGCATCGTGGCTGCCTTGACGTAGGAGCCCCAGGTGACATGCCTATTATTTATCAAAAGCAGAGTCTCTTCACACCGACGGATACTAGCCTAAGGGTTATCAATTCACTTCGAAACTGTGATTCGTTGTATATGAGCGCATGTAGACTTGAGGCGAGTTATGCCCCTATGGACTATAATTATTGAAAGAATTATTTTAACTATCTGGGTCAATTATGGCCTTATTAAACATAATTGTTGACTGGTAAAGTTTAATTGCTTTTATTCAATCAGAACTCAATTTTCATCCGGGATTAGATTGATTCCCGTCAAAATACATATATCTCAAGATGATTATAGACCGGAGATCAAAAATAGTCTCTCGAGTATTTTAACGAGTTGTCTGCGCTCATGACAAAGGGATCGGATGTTCAATTACTACGTTTTAAGCAATTAAAAATTTATAGAGATATTGAAGCATACCATTAAACTTTTCGAGAGGAGGGACTGTAGATATTTTATTGTGGCCGCGATCGGGTTTAGATTGGAGGCTTCATCACTGATCTGGACCAGGTTCATCACAGATCTTCAAATTCTGACTTTGAACTAAATAATTTTTCCTAAAGTGAGTCGCATATCATTAATATGCAGTAGTTGGAGCAATATTTAGTACATTACAATGTTCTGAGTGCTGCGAAAATCAACACTGATGCAGGTTTGAACTCTGACCTATATTATGCTTTCATCTCCAATGTAACTAAAAGCTCCATGTGGAAAACAAAATCACAGAGACAAAATAGGATCACAAATCCTTTAAATTTCGATCTCTAGAGATTCTCTTGTATGAAAGGTAACGATTTAGTAAAATGAGAAGCAGCTGAAGCCGTATAAATCTGGCAGCGGTATGACACTAGGTGACCATTTTCTCAGTTTCCACACTCGAACAGAGTGTGGTCGCGTCGAGTGGCGGAGTAAGTAGCAAATGGATGGATATTCTGGAAGAGAATGAGGGGTTCAGGGATTGGAGTGGGTGACTGTCGGAATGAGAGGGTGGCTGACTCGGTTCACAGTGCTTATGTGTTGGATTGGGTTGCCTGTGGAGATGTGTGGACTGTGGAGCAGAGTGAGAATCTAAAGATTGGGAGGAAGATAGTCGAATATCGCTTCAGCGCCACAATAATGGCAAAAGCAAAGCTAGAGAAGGTGCCAACGTTTTGCGTCTCTTTCCTTTGTCTGTCCCTCTATGTGAACTATGGGCAAAGTGAGAGAACCTGGCTGTCGACGGGACGAAGGTTCACATTCCCGGGGGGCGGTTGAGCAAACCGCAAAATGGAAGCAACCTCTGCTTCGATCTACCGAGTGCACGAGGTTTCACGTAAATCCAAAGAAAACACTATTCCGTCTCTATTTCGCCTTTTTCTTAAACAAGGCCTGCTCTATACGCCCCAGCATCCAGTCGATCTGTCTTCTTCAGATTCCATTTCCTGCCCACATACTTTTACCGGAAGAAATGATGAAGTTATTAAAAAAAGAGATCCTTAATACTTTTTATATGTATTCCATCGAGGGCAAGGTAAAATTCTAATGGACCAGCCACCAATCGGCTTTACCATATCTACTGATTTGTCAATTATATACTGCTCGATGCAGTGATCGAGTTTTTAGATACAGTTTTTGTCTGCCGTTTACAATATAATGAACAACTATTGAACAGAACAATTTTGATTAATACATTACTTGGAGGAAGTTGCTGTTATGCGACTGAAATATTTGATAGCATAAATTGGAATGTTTAATATGAAAGTCTATCGATAACTTTGAAATAGAAATTATCCCTTCTCGTCAATTTAATGCGAAAGGGAGTGAATTCTGAAGTTCGTGGGAGGTACCGAAGAGTTTGGGAAACACGTGGCTGCCTGGGGTGGAATAATTACGATGGTCCAAGTAGCTATATCTACCCGTCTATATATACGTAAACTATCTTTCGCCTCAGGGAGCTTTAAGCTACAGGTCGTAACTTACGGAATTGCTGCAAATATTATGATTTTATCTTTATTAGCACAGAAGTGACAACATGGAAATATGTCAAAATAACTTAATTGATTAATTTTTTTAGTTAAAATATGTGACTATAGAACTTTAAAAAATTGATCTTGAAAGCAGGAAACTGTAATAATATTAAGCGAAAAACACTCGAGAGGCGAATTTCCCCTGAAAAAGATGAATCTTTTGTAAAAGAAAAATAAAAAGGAGTAAGCACGATTATACAGTGAACCTTGCCATTTCAAAGTTCGTAAATCTGTGGTGTAGCATGTCGACCATCCTGACTTATGCTTTCGCCATCTATTTATTTATCTTAGTCTCTCAGGTGCCGTTCCAGGAGCCATTTTGTCTGATTTCATGGCTTGCTCATGTCTGCTATTTTTAGGGTTGGTAATAGATCTGACCACGCAATTTACTGCTCGAAGTTACAGAACCCCGTATGCTCAGAAATCAACCACAAAATTGTTCCAATGCGCCCTTATAAGGTCATTAACCCTTTAAATCTTGCCAAACAGTTTGTTACCAAAATATAAACTCTGTATAATTCTACATAACTCTATGCACTTTCTCGCTGACTTTTCTGGTATCAGATTGCGTAAATTTGAAGGTGTCAAAAGAAAATTGGTAACGATGTTAAGGGGTTGTCTGCACTCCACCTACGCGCATGAATATTGCATGAATATGCATTTTCGGGATGGAATATGTGGAGCGACAACGACTTAATATATTATTAAATTTTTTCACTTACAAAATAACCTGTACGAGGATGTTGGATGTAATTCAGGCATGTACCCTTTAATCTTATGGATTACTTAATCTATTTCATACAGCCCAGCACGACGTCCTTTCCGACGAGCCAAGGTGACTGGTTGTTTCGTTTAAAATTATAACCTTCGCAATTTCACCGTAACAAAACCGGTAACCACCCGATTCTATATAAACTACGTACCAACGATAATAACGTAATTCAAAGTTGATGTGGCTTTGTTGATAAAAAGGGCGTCGTGCTTGAATATAAGCGCATGTGCGCCCTATCATGCTAATACAGGCGCTAGAACTTACCAAGTTAAATTCTACCAGATACCAATTTCAACTTTCTGGCTTTCCAGAATATTCTCGGTGTCGGCTTAGATATGAACTAATGAACTAGTATACTTCGACGCCTGGTAGTTAACGTACTAATTATAAAATTATTCCCTCAGTCGTGAATTCACAGGAACTTTCAGTGATAAAGGTGGAAAGCAATACAAACGACAAGCATGAAACGTAGAATGTTTCTATTTTATTCCATTGAAATATCTGCAATGGTTTGTTTAACGAGAATGTTCACAATAAATGAAAGGTGTCGCGGCATGACTTTGTAAATGCCATTTTTTTCAAAACACATTTTATTGGCTTACAAAATTCCCTAAATTCCACCGTATATTTTCAGAGCATATATTGGACAATTTTTTATCCCATCCAGATAGTGATGACGCAAAAATAAACAATAAACTCCTGAACACTTTTTCGATGGCACTTGCATGGTTTTGCCACGACACCCTTCAAATAACCCCATACTCACATTAGCTGAGTTCTAAATAAAAATATTGAATTCAGAATTATTAATCCATAAAAGGAAACATTCAGTTCCAAAAAAAATATATTACAATGGTTTGATGTTCATAGAGGTAGTTTAATGTAAAACTCACCCACTACTTATCTGCATAATGAGCACAAGTTACACTGCACTTACCTGAAACAAAAATATGACATTTAATTAGATTATAAAGCAGCAGAGGTTCTAAAGGAACAAAATATTGAGTCATTTTATTGTTTAAATAAACTTAATGAAATTTACTGAGTTAGTACAGTTACACCTCCTCGACACGTTATTCTATTGTCTGGAAACTTCCGGACGTAGAAGTCATGTCTGACCTTAATCTGAATTTGAAATCCCCGGTGCTTGTATTTTATAATTATAACTTCTACACTTCAGAGATAGTTGACAATGGGATGAAGCACTCTCATTGATCGACCCAACTCTTGAGGCAAGTACTATAAATACAGTTTTACCAACATCATCAAAAGCATTTGTCTCCTGCAAGGTAATAACCTTGCTCTTTTGCATAACTCTAATTTTGATGTGAAAATTTCTTGGAAAATATTATTCCAGGAATTCTTCAAATGCGAGTTAATCAGTAGATAAACTTTAAAGGTATATAAAGTGAATCCTATTCGTTTTAATCGATAATAAAATATAGATCAGTGTCATAAAATGAGTGAAAGCATTCGTTTTCATATAGATTTGTGATTGGATCTTAAGAAACAATGAAAAAAGCAATGTAAGAAGCAGAAAACATATTTTTTCAATTAATTTCCTTTATATTGTATCTGAAAAAATTTAATTCAAGAGTAGACGATTGAAAATTTAAAGAACCATCAAAAAATGGGGGAAATAGGGATCAGGTTATACAATCAAACCGATGTTAAAAAAGTATGTGTCAATTCAATCTTATAACTTTGATAAGCGCCATCATTTAATCAGGAAGCGTCTTCTGTACGGGAATTAGTATTTCCAGCTTTTATTGGAGGGCGGAGGACAATACGTTCTAGAAGCTGCTACAGCGGTTGATTTCCCATGAGATACTAATTCTATCTTAGTCGGGTAACTTTTCGTTGTTGGTACGTACTTATATTCCAACCGTTCTATAACAGGACGTTATTAAAAGTAGTCTGCAGTTGCTGAAGAGTCGGCTGGAAATATAAATAAATATGGCGCAATGCAGACGATATTTGAGACTAAAGATTATTAGAACGGTACTTAATTAGCGAAGGAGCAGAAGAAGGTCATGAATCAAGTTTCCTGCAAAAAAAGTATTTATAAGCTACTTATCAAAAATAACTACCTCATCTTTAATACTAAAGACTTTCGGACTTATAATAAATCCATTTAATTAAATAAAATCAAACCACTTAAGTGTCAGGCTATTACCGAAATTACGAAAGACTGGAATCCAACACTACTATAGTCGTCAAACTCGTTTATTGCGCTCGTTTGGTCATGCTATTTATGTTACATCAATGATTACATTGAATTTAATTAACGCGCTAAGTTCATTCACACTAACTGCTTTGCGACCGTAATTATAATTATAAATAACCTATAATATACATACATTTGCAATGGTAACCTACAATCATGATTATTTCCCATTGGCCAGAACCGTGGTATCAGAAGACAGGTTTTTCCGGACGAACAGAACGCCGTATGCTTTATCTTAAATCAAATATCGTGAAGTAAACATGACTCTGACATTAAGACTTGTCCTATTAATTGAGTTACGGTTGTTTGAGTTTTCAAACAGGTGTCTTCACGTAACTTCTCAGTTTTCTCACGCCGTTTTTACCTTTAACTCCAGGTGTCCCTCTTGCAGATATATTACATGTATCACTTCATCTAACTTATCTAATCAATAATCTTTAATTATTTATGGATATACTGTTGTGTATTCCATTGCAGAAATAAATATTTTGTGTTTTAACACATGGAATCACTAAAAGGTGATGAAAATCAATAACGCGACAAATAATTTCAAAATTTTAAGATGGATATAATCTGTTATATAATTTAAAACCCTCATTAATTTACCTTAGTGTCAAGATTTTAATGCAACATGGATATCAGCAATAGTTCAGGTTTTGATCCCAAGAAGACAATAATCACCCAAGCAATTAAAATAAAAAGGATACAAATTGGTGTCTAGTTTTTGTCTCTTCAATTGAAGTTCACTGTAGGATTCTTCTTGTGTGTTTTCTTCTGAAACCTTAGGTGATTAGAGCCTTTTCAATAGATCGAGGTACCTTGCTCGAAAAGCTATAAAAAGCAACAGTAAAAAATATGTCTTCTCAATTTAATTCTTGTCCCATAAAATGACTTGTAGTTTCCTTTGCCAAAGGCAGGAGTGTCATTAAACACCTCATCAGACTTGTAGGAGAATCTTGTCCATTACGTACGATACATTGGGCAATTAACTTTTTCCCCGTGTCGAAGAGTAAGTGGAAATGATAAACGACTAATCGATTTTCCACCTACCAACCACATGACGTAACAGGCATTTTGCTTTTATGCGTTAAAAGAAATGATGCTCAAGTTGTCTAATTACATTCATAAAACTTTCTTATTCAACATTCCACTTTTCCTTTCTCTGTTACACTGGCAACGACCCAGTATTATTCTCTTACGAGACATCATTACTGAGAGGTGCAACACAAACGCGAACGGACAGGCGGAACATGCGGACTAGATGAGCTCCTGTTCTTCTCTTGAAATTCCTGCAAGGATCGTCGTCGATCGTTTCTGCGAAAGGGGAAGGGAAGAAAAAGCTTTTTCAAGGCCGTTAGAAGAACGAATTGCATAGCAGCGGCGCGCCCCAAGTTAGCTACTGGACTAGTTTGCCTAGATTATGCGCGATCAACACGCGAGTCGATATGGGCTGATAATGCAATCGCAATCGATCTTTTGCCAATATGTTGGAAGAAATTCTTCGCAACAAGGTTAACCCGTCCGATAGGATCGCTCTTAGCCTCCAGGTTCTACAGTCGTATCTCTAATATACGCAGATTACAGATCTCATCGCCACTGTCTTGATATACATTAGGTATCAACAAAGTAGGAATTTACGTCCAGGTTGATCCCTAACCAACACTGTCATTATCGCTGCCATTTTTATCATTTTATATTCAATTACCGTCTCTTTATAGGCGTAACAGGTGTAAAAGACCAAAACAAATTAAAAGAAAACATGCAAACTCGAGATTTCCTAGAGGATACCTGCTCAGGAAGTTGTTATTTAAGGATGATTCTCGACTGAATAACTTGATATTATAGGATACTGATAAACCTAGATAAAGTGAAATAAACTTTCAGTATCAACATCTGATTTTTCCACTGTGTAGGTAGCTGTTGATCAATTTCATCAAGTGCGTATAAGTAACCATTGGAAAACCTACCCTAAATTGACTTCCTGACATTTACAATTTTTTTATCAGGAATTTCCTAAACAATATATTACTTATTGTAGGTATAACAAGCACATAATTAGTGACGAAAAATGTTGTTCAAACTGTATATTAGCCATTCTTCCATCATTAAATTCTATACTAAAAAGGATTCATAGCAACACGAACGAATATTATATGCAATATCGGTTCTCCGTTTTCAAAAGTTTATTGATATTTCGAATTCAAATTGTTATACGACTACAATTCTAGCATGGTCTAAAATAACGACAGTGAAAAGGGACGCTCGCGATAATGATATACAGACCAATGACAACATTCCGTTTCATTGGAGCGAGAGTCAGTGAGAGGCAACCTGGGGGAATCAAATGTTTCAGTGATCAGTTATGTGAACTAGCGATGCAATATAACATAATGGTTCGCCCGTTCTCTCGCCAATATTACCTGCTCTACTGAATTATTATATCAAGCGAGAGCGAAATGTCTGGCGGTGATAGTATATTGTTGACAATCGGACGAAAAAAAGGGATCTTAAGAGTATTTGGTAATTTACCACAAGAGCAAATTTATCATCGCCAACTCTACGTTCAAAATAATAAATATTTTTCAACAAAATCAGTTAATTTATCTTCGTTTTATGCAGACGGAGGTAGATTGTCTAGTTTTAGTGAAAACTTAACGAGAAACTATCTCTCGCACAAAAGTTCAATTTTACAAGTAACCTTCCATAAATTCTGATCTATTATGAATGAGTTGTAGCTACGAACCCTTTGTTCCATGCTGTTCTTAATTACCCACAATCTATACTTGCTACCATTAATATTCTACCTCAAATTAGAATCCGATTCTGCAAAAGTTAAAGCTATAAATAATAGCAAATTAGGGAATTTTACATAAACATGGAGACTAAAGATGTTAACTTTACAAATTCATCTTATTAATACTAAAAAGCATTAATTATTAAGTATCTGAATTCTATGTGATCCCATTTCTCATCGCCAGAAAAAGCAATCTGTACAATTCAAAACTCCGACTTCAACGGCTATTCTAAGATATCGAGTGATCAAATATAGAATAATGAAAGCGTCGAAACTTTGTCTTACTGGGAGCTTTGTTGGTCGGTCAATTACTGAGACTTTGGTGAATTACTTGTCGGTAGGCGTAAGCGACTTTCCAGGCGCTCAAAAGTTCTGAAGCTTCAGGTTTTTTTGGCGTCGGATTACAACACGGTTTACTTTGTATTCTGCCCAACTCCTACAATCATTCATTCCCCTTACCACTTTTTCAAAGTTGTGGAATCCAATTAGTCGTTATGACTAGTTAGAGAAAAACTTTTTTCCAGGAAAGTGCAACGGTTACGTGATAATTACTGCCATAACACTTTTTTGACAACTTTCAGTTGTGAAATGATGATATTGGCCAAAGGAACGAATTTTGCAATTAATTATATATACAGATATTGTTATCGTGTTAATAAATGAGAATTTCTGCAATAGTTTGTCACCCAGTTATTTTTTTTTTCATTTAAAAAATTTTTTTGTTTTCGAATAACTAAAGAATGAAAAAAAAAAGTTTCTCTATTTCCAAGACTTTGATTGCCTTTCATTGAAGAACCAAAATGAACCTTACTGGAAAGAGTGTTTACTGAAGAAACTGTTAGTAGAGTATCAGGGTTATTAGGTTTGTTCAACTAGAATCCAATCTTTGTAGCGCGCAAGTGGCTAATCGAAAGAATGAAGCGGTTGTAATTTATGAGTCGGAACCTCGGTACAGTCGTCGCTCCGCCGTTTTGTCGATATTAACGTCCACGTTCTTCCTCGTAAACGACAGTCGGTGTCTTCGTATTACGTTCTTGCTACACAAAAGGGAAACAACATTGCTGATATTATCGAATTTTTTTACTTTTTCGATCGATGTCTCCTTACGAAAGATATCTCGTTCCAATAAGATTTCGCCAGAGAATATTGAGCCGAGACTGTTCCACGTATTTTCCCAATGTAGCCGCAGTATTTGAGAGCGAATCGCTCGCCCAGGAGCAGACTCGTTAGTTATCCACCTCTCGAGCAATTAAGCCAAAACTTCTAATTATGAAAGTCCTTCATTAGTTCACTTGCCACGTAAAGAGAGTAGATAAGTACGCGTGCACCACTGCTTCTGGCTTCTACTATTTAGTATCTCGGTACGCCGAGTCTTCCAGCTTCCCTTTCTCCATTTGAAGCTTTCGCCTTTCTTCTTCGCTTTCTCTCGTCCTCGTGCCTGTTTTTCGCTTTCAATGTGAATTCTGTAACGTCGAACGTTGAAATGAAGCTTGCAAAGCCATTCATACCCAATATACTTGCAAGAGTTGAAGATTATCGGAGATGAAGTAAACTTCCCTCAATAGTAAAGTACAATCGAAATTCATATCTGAATTGAGGACAAAATTCTCAACATAATCTGATTAAAGCTAAGGCTCGAATCTTATTAAAGAACTGTATATCCAGATCACTCAATCGCGAATCCATAATAATCATGTGCTCAAAAATAATCTTTTATCGATTAGTGATATATTTTACTTCTATTTAAATATATTCAACTGACGCACGAAGTTTAAAAGAAATATCCCTTAAATTTTTAAATCTACGGGTTAAATGTCCAAGAACTAGGAACTTTATCCAGTTTTGAAAATATCTCAGGAGTTTAATATTTTCTCAGGAGTTTAAAGTTTGACAATGAATT
>JAUEJJ010000021.1:12864127-12877136 GCA_032164275.1 Synergus coniferae | reverse complement strand
TCTAAAAATAATAATAATTATGCTGTAAATTCGTTTCCGCTCCATTTGAATTTTCGAACCTTTGCTGATTCAGCAGTTTGTTATCAAATCAAATGCAGGCTCATATCACTCGCATATTCCTGATTTGCATGAAATTGAAGAGAAGCGCTAGTTGAAAAGCGAGTGCATTGACAGATCATAAAGCTTGAAAATAAAAGAGACCGATATAGAAGGTAAGGGAAAGAAAGATAAGAGTAATAGAGATTACAGTAATAACGATAAGTGCAATTGCATCATGGTTTACTTGAAGTGTATCTGGCTCAGTTTAGCATACTTAGGAATATGAAAAATTTCACATGTGTAGAGTCGGTTCAATCTATAGGCATTGATATCAAACAAAAAAGACTTTCTTTTATAGATGAAGAAGATACTAATAATTTAAGTTTAAGTTTAAGTTAATTTTAATTTATAAAAATATTTTAAAAAATGGCAAGCTTCTAGGTCTTTAGGATTAGAGCTGTACTTCGTCTTAAAGAGCTAAATAAAATATTGTCTTTTTCTGCATACCAGATTTCTGACTATGAATCACCTTTAGAATTTTGCTGAAGAGCAGTCATTTATGATGTTAATCTGGTATTAAGAGATTATAAGTGTCGTCTTATGAATTAAAAACGACAAACTGTGCGATGACTGACGTGAAACAGTATTAGTTTGAATGAACAAAGAAAAAGATGTAATAAATTGTGATGCGTAAATTGTGGTGATAAAATCTGAAATGGAATGTGGTTTATACATGTTATTATCTATTGCGTGCCCTTTAAATTATAATTTATGTGCGGTGTATACTGCAAACTGTTATGAGTGATTTCTCATATGATCTATATTTCTATTTTATACATCGGTCTTCAAGTTATGTGACTCTAAACTAAGCCTAAAGTAATTTACGCTTAGCTCAACAGAGATGCGCACATTCATCGACTCCTGCGCAGAGGTCCCGCATTTACTGAGTTAACATCGCATTCGACGTGGTATTTGTATGAAAACAGCGGTTGGTTATGTGACCTAGAATTTGCAGGATCCTCATTATCTCCTAGATAATCGAAATTGAACCATTACCATTCCAAATACGAAATTATGACAGAGAAATACGAAGTTTAATTTAATACAAGCTTTGCCACACATTGCCATAATCTTTAAGTATATACATTTATGGCTTTAGCATAAAAAACAAAAGAGCAAAAGAGAAGGGTCTAATTAATAGCAATAATTTTATTTTCAGTTTACAAAGCGTCAGAGAAACGCTCATCCAATAACGGTAGCACTAGAGCTTGCAAGTAATATATCAGCGGTTAAATTATGAAAAAAAGTTTGGGTCGTCCTATCTCGCTTTAGGATTACTCGAGGTGAATTTACTATCCAAAATTATTCCTCTGCAACTGCAGTAACACAAACACATAATACAAATGTAACCCAATAATATTCAAAATTATATTGTGTAAATTTTTTGTAAACCTTTATCTTTAATTAACATTTTTTTCTAGTTTATGGCAATTTTTTAATTGCGCAACTCTTCTTGAGCAAATAACACGAGTAAATATCATCACACTCTATAAATTCAAAAAATCGATAATGAAACAGTGAAATTTCTACAAGGGTGCTTTTCGGCAATCTTCTATTGTCTATAATACTTTCAAAAAGATAGGAAAGCTTTTGTGTGTGATCTGAAGTTCGGTCACACGTCACGTTGTATAGAATCGCTTCTCTATTTCATTACTTTTACCTCACGACTCGATCACGTTTGAAAATATCAACAATGAAAGTAGCAAATATTGAGGGCTCTTTCTAAAGCAAGAAAGGTTGGGTTCCAAGCCACGAGCAATTTCCCTCTATATTCACTACCGGTTATTCACATTGAGGGTAGGAAAAAAAAATATTCCTCTCTATGTACAAAGTAAAATTGAGTAGATATATCTCACATGTCAGGATTGTTTTCATTTCTATATATAGGCAACACTATTGCAAAACACTCGATGTAAGTATTTTACTTTGATTTTTTATACTTTCGATACTAAGTACTGTTTGATGTAGAATCGGACTTCTCAGAATTATATAGTATCACTCGAAACTTATAAAAATAATATTCATTTTTTGTCGTTGTTTTGACATATAATTTAACAGATATTTATCTTTTATTTTGCCATTTCCTTATATAAAGAAATGTTTTCAGCAGAGTAAAAGCATGAAATATCATGCTTCAATGAAAGGTTTCAATAATAAATTGCCAATTGAATCACCTTTGAAGAAGCTTTAGCGGAAAGAGCTTTATTATAGGTACGAGTATATTTCGTATTTGTAAAATAGAAACTCTGAAATCTAGGTTTTTTTATGCAAATGGATAGATTTACTTTTGAAAGCTTCTGCCTTTTATGCATGAACACATCATACAGAGATATCGGATTTACCATGTACGATGTTTCTAACCACTCAGACTTTATTTAAATACAGTCGTTTCAAGAACGGTTCGATTTCCACCAGCATTTACATTTAAACTGCGTTCTTCGCGTTTAAATGCTACAGAATTTCACTCACGATTTCAGTCCATTTTGACACACAAGGGTCAATAATATTAGCATGGATTAACGAGACGAATTTTTTGCTTGATTGCATAAGTTACATTATCAGTGGATCAGTATAGTATTATTAAATTATACATATAATACTAATAATATAATATTATTAGTAGTATTAGTATCATAACATCATTTTTCATTACTAATTCATTATCACTTACTATCACAAAATTTGTGGTATTGATAACATAACTTATAGTAATTTTCATCGTAACCTTATGTAATCTAACACTTTCCAAGTGGCTAATGGAACTAGAGTTTCCAAGTTGTAATATTCGTCGGTTTGAAATTAACTCTTCTAGAAGACTTTAGTCACAAAGTTAGAAGTTTAGCGAAAACTTACACAATGCTTTACTTTCGTGGATTGCTACTACTCTTTCCCCGGATTACTGCGCGAAGAAAACTCACCAGATACAACTCTGCAAGAACCATTTACAGTGAAATATATTTAATTAAACTATCTCGACTTTTTCGTCTAAATCTGCAAATAATCGTATTTTCAAGGAAAAGCACGAGAAATTTAAACAAATTGGAGACTCTGCCAAAATGTGCTTTGGTAAAAGTATATTTTATCCAAATATTTAATGACAAATGATATCATCTCATGATTAGCATCGTCTCATTATTAGTACCATCCCAAAAAAATTTAGAATCTCAAAGTTATGAATAAAAATTCAACATCCCATTAATTTTTCTTCTTCTTTGTCGACTAGTCGGCAGTTTTTGCTTCTTGTTTATGCCTGTGTTATTTACTGCGTAATTCACTTGAGGTTCGCACAAGATTCTATCTCCATATCTCTATAAGATCTGCGACACAAAAAGGAGTACGAAAGAGAAAGAGTAGAGTAGAGTAGAAAAGTGCAGAGGAAGACTGAAAGATGAAGAGGCACGTGTAGGAAAGGGAGATCAAGGTGGAAATAAAGGTAGCGTCCTTTGCTATCCTTTGCGAGTATGGTACGCTTTAGGTTCCGTTTTAAAAGTGCAACACAGCGCACGTCCCAGACCGACGAGCCGCATATTATTACGAATCTCTTTTAAATTAACGCAGGCGTATATTATGCCACAGATGCAGGCCAGACTGCGCCGCGGCACGTTGAGGGAAAATAAAAAAACAAAGAAAAATTAAAAAGAAGTACACTACAGCGAGAAAGAAAGAGGAAAACAGAGAAGGAACGAAAATTCAGGGCCGTGACATTACGTATAATTATAGTGACAGCAAGAACCGAGCTTGGGCTAAAACTTATGATAATAGGGCACGTGGTACAGATGAGGGTATGTGTAGTGTTTCCATACTGAATTTCTCTACCTAGTGCCTACACTTAGCTACAACCCTCCATGCGCACAACCTGACACGAACAACCCCATACCTATTCGCTTGTACTATCTCTCTCTACATTTTTTGCTGTCTCGCTTTCTCCATGTCGTTCGTGCTTACGCCACGTTTTACTAGCCAGGCTACGAGTGCAGGGCTTTACATCATAAATATGCAACGCCAGAGCCTCATGTCCTCCACTGACACGGCAAACGCATGACAAAAGCCCACAGAGTGAAGTCAAAGTCAATTGCAATGATAATGAAACCGCAAAACGACGACAACGTTGACTATACATTGGCTCGAGAGTTTGTCGTGTCAAGGTGACCCAAAATTTAAGGGTCGCAATGACAAACTACTCGTGCAAAGAATTTTCTTAAGTTAAAGTCAATTGTGATTCTAAGTCGCAAAATAAAGGTGAGAGCGATGCTGAATTTTTCAAAGATGCGATAGTTTCAGATCTTTGAAAATATTTGGTTGGATTCCGATGCAGGATTCCGAAAATGTCAGAAATTAAATGGCAATCCGTCACTGAAGAATGAGATTGGTTCAGGAAAGGAAGAAAGGTTTGTTCTCTTGAAATTGATGGGCCATCCTCGCATCGTCGATGTGAGAGACCTTATCGTCGGACCGAGCGACGATGAGAACAGAATACAAATTCTCCCTCATGACTGATGCCAAAGAGTTTCCACTTCGTTCTTCACTTTCATGCCCCTCAGTATGCTATGAATTGCTCGATTCGACGAATAAGCTGCCCATTATGACAAGTGGAATTTTAGGGTCTAGTTCTTGTGTGCTATATTTCTCTTTGAAAGGTTCGCATAACTCAAAAAGGGGCTTTATAGCAAGACAAATGACATTGTAATTTTTGCGGTGAAAGTGTTGCTAGCCATATGTTATATGCTTCAATGAAAGGAAAACTCATTTTTCAGCTTTAAGTTTTCCTTAAACTGTTTAACAAAGGCCTTCTTTTTATAGATAACAAGATTATTCAATCGCAAATTTATTATTTTAACTATTATAAATATAATGTATCAAATATCAATTAAGCTCGGGTAAATTTTAAAATATCGAATATTTTATATCAGAAAGAAAATAATCTTGAGTTGCAAAAGTCCAAATATTTTCTCAATTGACATTCGGGGACCAAGAAAAATTTCAATATTTTCTCTTGCAATCGAAGAAAAATATTAATATAGAACCACTGTCCTATGAGGGAAAATCGATGAACCACGATCCAATAGTCACAAGGAGTCCCGGACCGCTTTTTCGTTGGGTGCGAATCATTGGAAGGATATTGAAACGACAAAAAAGGCAAGAAGGGTCACAGGATTTTTCCGGTAATAAAATGGACCGCCATTCATTTCGGTCTGACCGAAGAGGGTCACTATTAGCTAACATGATTCGAACACCCCTGTATGGAACTGCCACTGAGACGGGGTCTTCGCTTGCCTTATCAATCATGTTTTTTAGAAGCAGCTAATCAAGTTGAATTGTCTTCAAATGTCTGTCTCTATACTTTCTTTTTATTACGGTGACCTGAAGAAGCACGTCAAAGAATAGCTATAGAAAGGAACGTACCTACAGTTAATCTCCTAAAATGACAAAACGTGGAAAACTGACCGCAAAAGCTCATTCCAATTTTTTCTTAACTCAAGCAATCACTATTGCTTTATTTATAAACTATCACTATGACACGAAAATTGCATCGCCAATTAACAATATGAATATAGAACGCTTTAATTTGATAGCTTGATTTATAAAACATGCTGGACAGATATTTCTCTTGCAATATTTTAGCAGAGAAAAATTAGCTCGATCGTAACCAGCGTTTATTGGTTTTGGCCTAGAAACAATGCGTTCACACATATATATACATATATATAGAGACGAAAGCAACGGTTGCATGTCCTCTCCAATGTGCACAGTCCAATATCGTTTTGATCGTTAATCGGTAGAAGCTAGCTTCTGTAGCGCTATTTCACTAAAAAAAAAACAACACTCGTAAGCACAGTAGCAAATCAATTTTTCAGTAAAAACAGCAATAATGTCGATCACGAGAAATATGATGAATTCTGTGGCTAAAGTGGATATGCAATTGTAGAAGGTGATATATTTCGCCAGTTATTGGATTAAGCTTTCAGATCGGAAACAGTTGGAATAAAGCATACAAATTTATGCTGAGCAGCAATGTACTTAAAATTCATAAATTGCATTGTAACTGTAAATTATTTACACAGTAGACATTACACAATTACAGGCCGCAATTACTCTCTAATAAGCCATACAATCTGACGATGCGAAAATTACTCAAATTTTCTGCTAATTTTCCCTCTGTTTCTGTAATGAAAAGCTGGGCAAAGTTCACGAACACAGTAAAGTTTCAAAGGAGAAAATGGGAATGAGAAAATCAGAATTAAAATGTAAAGTCCCAACCTCTGGTTTGAGGTAAAAAACAGTCTTGATACTCTCGACAGCCAACTTCTTCATTTCCAACTTTTATTTCATTTGCATCTCATCGTCAATGATTATCTGAAGTGCATTAAAGTTTTTATGTCGGAAATTAATATTTTAATATCAATTTCAGTGGAAGGAGATTTTTTTTCTGAGACGTGTTTGGTTCAATAAAACTGTCGGTTCGTTAGTTCAACAATTTTTTGCGTAATTACAAATGATTGCAAGTAAATTATTGAACACGAATACAATTAAAAAATAATTACGCCAGTGGAAATTAGAATCATTTAAAATTTATCAATCTTTGAGTACAATTACGCTTTTCATTAATTTCGACTGTGCATTTTTGTTAATCAAGCATAAACAATTTATGAAGTAGCAATCAAAAGAATATTTTAATGAACTTGCAGTGAAAATTGTACGGTTGATATTTATGCGGAGCTTCATCGGACTTTCAATATCGAAATTCAGGCAACGAATCGATGTGTTATATACGCCAATATGCAGTGCAGGAAAGGGTGTAAAAATATGTCCTGCTTTTGGGAACTTGAACGAGTACAGTGGATCGACCCAAGCTGCTCGCTTTCTCGTTATTCTTTTGCATTTCAGTTCAGCCTCAAAAAGTATCCATTCGGACGATATTTTCACACAGAATTATTACGATAGACCGTTCGAATATTTGGACAATACTCAATACATTTTCGTCTCCTGGTTAAGAGGAGAAAGCAAATTTTTGAATTGAAAATTATCTTCATTTTCATATCAGAAAACCCTATGATCTCAAACTTTGTCAGAACGCTTTGATTCTCAACTTCAACAACTTTTGCACTCGAATGAACCAAAACTCGTTCTATTACTTTTGATCTCTTTGAACAGAAAAAATACGTAATTAGTTAGGATATTTAAAATTTTAAGTATTTATAAATATTGTTCAATATTTATAACGAACACTTGACAATAATGCAATATGATGTCGGTGTCGCATCGATGACAATACGATGCGACGGTGCGTTAAACCATGATTCGCATCCGACGTGGTCTTTGAAATGTACGATCTGCCTAAAAACAGTTTACTCTTTTAGCTCTGTTCGTTTGCACCATTTTTTTCCGGGTTTTTGACCTCTTTCATCATCCGCCAACAAAATAAAAGGGAACGTGCAGGGAGAAGATTCGTATATGTTCCGTACTTGAAAAAGGCACTTTCCACTAGAAGCACAATAACCGGAACTGGTTACGTGCTTGAAATAACGAAGCCCCCTTTCGCCAACCCACTCACTTCACACATAGACACCCTATTGTTAAGATAGTCCCTGAAATTGCCTCAATGTCTCCAGTTGTTTGAAAAGCGAAATCTATATACCTCCCGATATGTCTTATCGTTTATGTGAGATCGAATTACGATTCCTTTCCATCAAGATTTCGTTTTTCGTTTAAATTCCAAACCTTTGAAAATATATCCAATAGCAATCGAGATTCAGAGTCGGAACTCGTAATTGCTTCGAAGTTAGAATACTGAGAAAAATGGATATTTAAATTCAACGCCAAACGATATACTATCGCTTACATTCACAATGTGCTGAAGTCCTGCCAGAAGAACTGTCAAACCCACATGACATTTTTCATTTTTCATAAAACTAACTTTGTTAAAAAGCTTACTTAGAGGCCGAGCCCTAATTAGCACCTTATCAAGTAGAAAGACTAATTCCTACAAAAAATTTTTTTCCCGCATTTAAAACAATTTTCAACACTTTTTCTAAAGCCAAGGGAATGTCCGTCCCATTTATGATTGCAGTAAACTCGATATTTCCAAATTATAAAAGTAATTTTCGAAGTTCCAACTGGAAATAAAATTTGTTATAGGCAGGGAAACGGAATTACACAGAAGTATAAACATCAGTTGATCCACCGCACCAAGGTAAATGTTTTTTTTACATTCCTAGAATACTACACTAAACGTATACGAATCCCGGAACAACATCCAGGAAGACGCACAGCCGTGATTGGTGCGAGCGTCGCAATACTTGGGTAATAACCTTTAAAAGTGCAAAAGCAATCACACTCGCATAGCAGTAAAGACGAGACCGTTTCTGGGATGAAAAGTCCAGTGTGCCAATACTTCCGTACCACGCATCCGAGGTTTTCCTATCGACTTCGACACTTCTACAATTTTACAATTCTACAATTCTACAATTCTACATTCCCTGTCGTGGATTCCAATGTCCTGATGTCGATCGATGGCATTTCTTTCTCAACTGTTTCTATTGGACGTCATTCAGGACAATCCATAAACAAGAAGCGGCTGATATCAGGACACGCGGAGTGTTGGACGCGATTTAGCATATTTCCCTCCGGGAACGAAAAACTTTACGACCGCGTATGGTACACTATATTATCTATCGCCCTCGAGAATTTTTCATCCTCTTTTCGGGTAGAATGTGTGTACGCACGACATTTGCTTTCTAACTCCTGTCTTCAGGGGTGAATAAACGATCCCACAGGGTTAAGATTGTGCAGATGAACGACAAAGTGACAATACCAAGGGTCTCTGTTTGTTCCTAACATACTTTCCAAGTTTCAGAGATTAGTCTTCCCGATTCTAGAGTTTGAAAAAGAATTTTGAAGATGGTATTGTTAAGCTTATTTTCTTTCGAATCCAACATTTTGTTCACGAAATACTGGAAAATTTAATGGTGCTTTCGTTTCACAAATTTTTAAAACTTTTCCTTCAAATTAGTGTTCGAAATTCCAGATTAGTAGAGAAGAGAAAACTCGGAAAAATAAAAAACAAATATCGACTAAGAGCTGCGGGTGGAGGAACTTTCCCGACGTACCAAACTTCTTCCAAGTCAGAAATGTTTGTTTTGTGTTCTGAAGAAGCTATTTTCTGAACACTGATGAAAATTCAAAATACCACGTAAAAATAGTAACTTCAGATCTTTTAAACAATGGACAGATTTTATACTTCTATTTTTTACACACTTGAGAAGTTCATTCAAAGAAAGGATTCCTTCGTTGGCATGTATGTGCCATTTATATAAGGTTCTTTGAAAAACCGGAAACCAAGTAGACGTTCATCGTCAATTCAGTTACTCGTGGATCTGAGATCCCTTAAATTCAACGAAGTCAATTTCTTTCTTCAGTTACTACAAATCTTCTTCAATGTTTAATCAACGTCACATCTTCCGTTTTACCTTTTGATTTTAGCGACAAATCTTGTGTTTCTAATGCAATTGCTATGGGATTTTCATTAAGTTACCAAACAAATCTACTAGCCATTCAGTACCCTCTCAATACAATCGAATTTGCATAAAATTTACTTGAGTCTTTCGTTCGGCGTAGTCACTAAAGAAATATCTTTTCAAGTTGACTTCTGAAGTTTAACTTGATTTCCGAAAGTCATTACACTACCCGCATAGCCTTTGTCCTAAATTATAAACTTTCCCCTCAGGGCTTTACCGCCGCACAAAAGTTTCTTTATAAAACTGGATAGCGATAGGGAAAGCATTTCAAGATGTCTTTTTATTCGTCCCGTTCACCCAACCTCCTCCGACTATTCTTGCCCGGCCCGGTTACAATATATAAACACGAGGGTTCGAAAGAACCCGGCGCTGCATCACACTGATTAGCTCCTGAGCCAAACTTGGCGGGAAATGACAAGAGTCTCGGTACACACGTACGAGTAAGAAAGGCGAACTATTTGAAGAACTTTATGAGCTGTAACGATGGGAGTTTTGGACTTAAGCTTTGAAAACTCTAAGAAAAAGCTGAGTTTACTGTGTCTTGAAACTTTACTTCATTTAGCTTTTTGGTGCAAAAAACCAATTGGGAATCCGAAAAAATTTTTAATGAATGATAGCTATTATTTATAGCTTAAAGTGCAATAATTATGTACTCAATTTTATTCTAACGAGTAGAAAAAATAGAATTTTACTATTATTTTTGTACTTCGCGATATTCGCTGCATATGATAATTTCTAGAATGGGTATTGTAGTTCAGTAACTAACTCATAAATCTGGCAACAGTACATCATAAATCAAAGTTGCCTTTGAGAAACACCATATAATTATTTTTAATATGAAAATTATTTACTTCGAGTTTTATTTACTTCCATGGTACAACGGTACCCATCCGAACAAAACCGAGTCAAGCGCTGCTGAATTTTGGTCAAACTATTTCAAGCGCCCATATTTATATTTTGAATTTAAATGAAACATTTTGCTGAGGTTTCAGATATAACTTGTAATATACTGTCCGACAAGACTGAAAATAATTTTTTATGTCTTAAAGATTAAATTGTTGTACTTACATTACGCTGATAATCATTAGTAGGAAGCTAAAGAACGGGGACTTACCTGTAACATAAAATTACATATTTTTAGTTTATAAATATAAAAATTTTCAAATTTATAAAATTGAATTAAAAATTTTTTTATTAAATTTAAATCTAATTGGGGTGTCTTCTAAATAATTTACGACACTTTGAAACATATTTATTATCGGATTAATATATATACCCTAGGTACTCTTTAAAGTTCTCCATTTTAGTATTGAATGGGAGGAGAGAATGAGAAACAGAGGGTTAGAAGGGGTAGGAGAGAGTTCAAATCAATATGGTTGCGAGTAGCATGCGCATTGCAACACTGGACTTCACAATCTGACATACGAAATTTATACCCATTGAGGAGGTTTGTTGCAAGGCAGTTTATTGACTGCATGAGATTTTCAAAGGCTTCTCAGGCACTTAGCATTTTGTCTATAGTACATACATAGAGAAAAAATGTGAAAGTGTAAAAATATCTTAATTTGTCTCATCCTAATTTGTCTCTTCTCAATAAGAAGAAACAAGTATTATAATTACAAAAAAAAAAAAAAACATATAAGCCAAATCGCTAAATGCATTTTTAATCTAACAGACTACTTATAATGTACATCAAATTCTTCAATACTTCTACATTTAAGTTTCACGGCAAAGTTTTTAAATTAACAAAATGAAACGTTGAAAATTACCAGTATTTGCAAAACGTAAATTTTTATTCATTTTACGCAAAATAATCTCCATTGATATAATCAAATAAAATAAAACGTCGCTTTTATGAAATTCCAATAGAAGTATTCGAATCAGTTTTTCATCATCTGTTTATAAGCGAAACCATAGAAGCTACAGTTTAATGCTCTGCCTATTCAAGTGAAATATCAAATTTTAAGAGCGCGATACATCAAAACCTCATAGAAATTCCCCTCAATGATCGTAAAAATATTATTTGAAAATCTATTAAGAACATTGTGGACGAAGTAAAAAGAGCAAATTATGTTTTAACTGATTCGTAAATAATAAAACTAGAATGCCAACAATTTGTGCACAACGGCAAAACATATACGACTAAACGTTAATATTTGCTTTGCTCAGAATGTGAGAGTAATTTAATTATCTCAATTTTCACACAAAAAAATAACACAAATGTTCATTTTTCTATGAAAATCATGAAAAGTTAAAAGAATAAAGTTGTGGTGACATAGGCTTTAATAAAAAACTAATGCTCATTTTAATTAAGGTAACACTATATTTGTGTGGATCACGTCAAGAGAAATGTATACTTATGAGTTGCAATGCATTATCATGCAAAATAACAATTTCTATACGTTCAGCTCTATCCATTTTGCACAAATGCACACCATGTTACGCATCTCTCTCCACTGGGAACTGTTTGCTCGTAGTTTCCGATAACGGAGGTGTAGTAGACGATGTCACCGAGTCTTAATTGAATCAACTGAAATTAATTTCATCCGCCACTGCCCTCGAACTTGGAAAGTCAGGGGAAGCTTCAAATCGCTCTTCCTGAGTTAAAGACGCAAGCGGGATAGTCGTCACAGACCCTCAACACCCCAAAATGAATTGCTTTGCAATTCGAGAGTCTATTCAATTGAATGGAACTAAAATCCCCGAAATCGATACCGAATTTTGATGCGGTTCAAACCCTCGGTGCTGAAATTCAATCAAGAAGCAGGTAACCTATTAGGGCATGTACAACTACGCGTAAAAATTTCTGATATATTTCTGAAGAGAAAAAGAGATTTTGATATCAAAAAGGGAGTTATACATGTACATTGAAAATTTATAAAGTTGAATATTTGGACTGTATAAACGTAAAACACGATTTTTGAAGCTGGAGATAAACATGAGGTAACAGAAAATTATTTTTTAAAGAACTGAACCAGAATATTAAGTTTTTTCTGAGCTCGTTATAATAAAAAATATAGAAATATTTGTATGTCATCCTTAAGTGTGCAAATCGTATAAAGAGACAAGGATATAAAAAAAAATAGTTGGAGAATTTTTTCAGGTCATTAAAATAAAAATAATTATTTCCAACAAGTTTTTCAACCAAAAAAATTTTATAAGTTCACACTTATTCTATTTTTTAAATTTATCTTAAATACCAAAAACCGCAAATAGTAAATCAATAAAACTTCATTTTCAGTTTACAAAGTGGAATTCATCGATACTCAAATCAATTTACCGTATCCTTTACAGGCTCACACATGCTGGATTATCATACAAAAGGATTTCTCGCTTTCACGTGGTCCAAATGCAAATGCTCACCGTTTTCCAGTTTCAATGCACTCTTTCAGTAC
>JAUEJJ010000021.1:12844120-12854870 GCA_032164275.1 Synergus coniferae | reverse complement strand
TACAACACCTATAAGGTGTTTTTTTACTCCCCATCATTTTTCTCAAATACTCTAATCGAAAAACCACAAGTATAATATTAAAAATTTCAGTTTAAATTAAAGCTTTTTCATTATTCTTGTAAATTTTTCACCTTTCTGCAACCCTGATTATTCTACATTTCGTTTTATTTGGAAATCAAAGAAAAATTGACGATGTAAAGGCGAGATGCAATTTTTGTATATGATTTAAAAAGGCGATACTCGGTTTAGACTATGGATATTTTATTTTAGCCCCCGGTGCATATTTCTTGTGGATTTTTCCTGTCATGTTTCATCGATGTATAGTACACCCTATACATGCTGCTACTTCTTCAGAAACAGAAAACGTGCCTAGTTCTGAAGCCTGACGCCTCAGTTATACGATCCTTTGCTGTAAAACGAATACTTTTACGAGTTTCTTGCTGGTTTATCGGATTTACTGCGGCTGAATGTTCTCGTAACATTCGCCTAGTGCTAAATCAGAAAGCAAACAGTTTAAAAAACGAAATAAAAATTAAAACTAAAATGTTTTTTCTTTATCTCAGATTTTCTTCACCCGATGTCGAATGTTATTCCGGAAAAATTCAAAAAGTGATTTTATAGTGTTAAAAAGAAGCATTATAGAGTTTACGATTTTCTAGTTGTAACAGTGAAAATGGATTCGCAGAGTCAGTCAGTTTAATCTGCCAACGCTAAGGTGTGTTAAATGTCACTCACGCTTTTACGACGTCACGTAGAAGGGTCGTTAAGTCGTTAATTATCCAAGTTCTTGGAACGTTTCTACGTCCCTTACCAAAACAATCATCCTTTCCTCAAGCTCGCGTAGCACCCGGTTTACTTCATCTATCAGAAATCGATAATGAAACTCGCGGAGAATTTTCACGGAATGCAATAAATCATGAGTCTCAAACGCCGCATGATCCGGTAAAGTTCTCAAGGCGATACAAGCTAATACCAATGCACCACCGTAGTCTTGGGGCTTCTGTCAATCAGCAGGGATTTGTTCACACGTATAATAACTTGACTTTGATTGATTCATTACAAGCGTGAAAGCATACGTGGGAGACGGCAAAATATATTGAAATTTAACTAGAACTCCACAACCAGCCATTATGTTAAATACAATACTTCAACGCTACCTCACAACATTAAATAATTGTTTTACAAAATTACATCCTTTCAAATTTGAAAATACTCTATGGCAACAACATAATCACAGGCAACAAAGCAAATATTTTAATTGTGTAATTATAAAAGTAAGTTGTGCTCTTTATTATTACAAAATTGCTATTCACTCAATCGATTTTCCTCACATGTCGAGGCAAACGATGAAAATTCAAAAGTCACACAAAACCAAAAAAAGAATGACGTTAATTGTACAGCAAACACGTGCAGCCCTCGCATGTGCGAAAAACGTATTGCCAATACACTTTAGCGTAATTACGCTTAGTGGGAACACCTACCGTGCTCTCGGCGGTAGTATCTTTCATGGAGACACGATCGTTATCGAGAGACAACCATTCGCGTATCGGTGAAATCGTTTATTTGCACGGAATCGGATTTGTTCAACTAACATATATCCATGTACGAAAGTCGTCAAAGAAATTATTCAGTAGAGTAAATTTGCAGCGGATACTTTCTGGAAATGGATATTTGCAGATTCTATTAACTGATCGGTGATTATTTCAACATCCATCTATTTTCAAGTTCATACGCGCCATTCTAGGATTTCCAGTAATCGAATATAGATTCCACGATTTATTTTGCAGGGTCTCTGGTCAAACATTCAATCTCAATGAAAAATAACAGAGGGGAAAAAAATATAACGTCGATTGGCAAATTAATTTACATTCTATCACTAGAAGAAATTTCTATGAGATAAAAAGACAATTGGAAGTGGTTTTCAGGGATTTAGAGAGATTTCAAGTGATTGTAAAAAATTACTAATTAAAGTTTCTTTTTAAGGATTTCTAAAGATTTCAAGGGATTTAAAAACAATGGTTCAGTTATTTCAAGAGTTTGAAAATATCTTTAAAAAAATCCAAAGAACAAATTTTTAATGCCCCGAAAAATATAAATGCACACGAAAGTATGATACATGTGCGTAAAGAGGTTGCATGTGCGGTATCGCCTGATTTGTTGCTTACACAACTTGTTTGTTCGCGAACAGTGCTTCGTAATGCATTAATATTTGGTTCTTGATCCTACTAACAGTATCATGAATATTTATGTGGCACTTCGCTTGCAGAATCAATGTATAACCACTCTGTATTATATATCAGAGTAAAGTGGCACATGTTTTTTACCCTTGGCGGATTGAGAGGGTTTTGTCCAAGCACTTACGTTAATTCATGGCAAACACTTTGGTCGCCTCTCTATTCTACGTCTTTGGAAGAATGAATTTCGACGTCCATCACATCACACAAACAGTTTTCCAACCTAGTGACATTAGAAAACACTCGCGCTACTTATCATGTACTAAAGTCACTCGTGAATCGTTACAATCACACCGAGTCCATTCAAAACTTATAATAAGAAAAAGCTCATGAATTAGGCAATAAATCCATTCAGTACTTTAATAAATGTTCACAATATATTTTATATTCCAATTTTTCCACTGAAAAAAATAGGTGGATGGAAATATTGATTGTAATAAGCATTTTTTTTTGTTAACGCTACTGCTTACTCACATTGTTGCCACAACAAAACGAATAGCAACGCCAACAAAAAAAGTGGATGTTCCAACTGATAATATAGCAACGGCATATATTACAGTGAGAAAACAATACTTTTGAATCAAAAGTGCGCACTTTCGCGCTCGGACAAAAGCAGATCTTATTGATTCAAATAAATATATACTATCGAATTCACAGCATCATTGTCAAGCCGAAATATATTTTAGTCCATCTACCTGTTTCTTCAGCGTGAAGCTGGTGATTTGATAAAATTTTTCAATGCTTTCAATTAAACAAGTCTAAAATAAACAAAAGACCTTCATTTCAAACAATACATATAAAATAAAAAAAAACTTTTTCGTGTCAACTCCAAAGACAGTTTAATCCATTATCTAATATGCGCAAAACTGTCAACATTTATATAAAACTTCCAAAGCACTTTTTAATTCGACACTTTTGCTACTACGTTGTGTATTCCATTTTTGTTCAACTCCAAATCCATGTGGCGGATGACATTTTTAAATTCAAAATTCATTTATATGCTGGAAATGGATAAATCTTCTAATTTTGTATGAAATGAAATTTTCCTAAGACAAGCAAGTAAATATGTCTATGAATAAGTCCTCTGTGCGAAGATTTTTGAAAGGAAGGCTTGCCTAAGTGTAACGATGATTATGAAAGCACGCAGAATAAACTTTTAAATATTTCATGATGGACGAAAGATGCGAATTACGTCGTAGTCTGTTGGAAGCTGGCGCAAGGTTGAAGTCGGGGATGTGGAGCGTAGGACCGGGGTTCGTAAGAGCTCGGTTAGATATGTTGGATGTGGATGGTACGAGCGTGGTGCGGCATATTATGCCGTTAATACAGTGCATATCGGGACGACAGCAGCTGGCGAGGGAATCACAACCAACCCTTTCCCCACCCAACCAATGTGCCTGCGCTATTTCACCACCCCTGAATCCCTCGTCCTTATTAATATATGCCACTGCCGTTGTTGGGACAAGTACTACTATTTTGGAATTACTAAACGTAAAGTTATTCACACGAGAACAGAATGGCTTTCTAGAGATATATACATATATAGAGCTTTGCTGCTCTATATATTTCAAGTTTTGAGTCAAGTATACACAAAACGTGAGCCTACGCTAAGAAAAATCCAGAACTATACAAATTTCTGATTTCTCAGAAATGAGCTTTTTGTTTTAACTCCTATCGTTCTTTTAGAAGCACTTTAATTTTTCATTAAAGCCGCATGATTTGTATTAGAATAGGTTCTATATAAACCGATCGGGTATTTAAAGAGTACTGAATGGAACTCAGAATTTCGAAAAATACACATTATACAGACCAGAAAATACGTCGTTTATGTAGATTATAAAAAGTCTCGTAAATTCGATTTAATTTAATTCACACGCTGGTTAATTCACTTGTGAATGTCGGTTTACAATGGAAGACTACCAAGAACAGATTAACTGGGAGCGAAAAAATTTCAGTAATAGTGCAATCTGAAAATAATTTCGAAGAATTCACGAGGCAATGCCAATAATGCTATTTAACCAAAGCAGCAAAACCATGCGCGTGTCGTGTTTCGAGCGTTCTTCCATAAATTAAAGCTAATGAGGAACGGAGGTCCGCACAGGTACAAATTCCGAAGAAAGTTTTGTACTCGTCAAGTAAACCGGGTACATTCGAGAATCCTACCCACTAGATACCTAACAATAAAGCGTCAACGACTACCAAGTTTTCCCATTATCTATTAACCTAATTAGTTTGGATTTCGTAGTATTGAGACTTCGCAGTTTCCAGAAGTTCGCGGTTCTAAGTTAAGGTAAGCTCAGTACCAAATAAGGTGAATTAATTTCTCAGTTGCGACGTCCAGTACACATAAGTACATATACGTATACAGTCTGGATTTGGGAAGTTGAAACTTTTCAAGAGGAAATACAAGACCAACTGCTTGCTCAGAGAGGAAAGTACTACAATAGCATTGCTAAAAAGCTAAATGCTGTTTTGTTTTCCCTAGAAAATCAAATAGAATTTATGCACGTTTACGTGAAAACCATTCCTTTACGAATGATCAGTAAATTATATTTTATCCGAAATTAATTCAGCGTGGTATGGCCGTTGTCACGAAGACGTGCAGGTTTCCCAAATGTAAGGAATACGCATGCCATTGCGTATAGTTAAACCTTACACCATATTCCAAACCGGAAGACAGACAGTTGCGTCAAGTTAGTAAGATACACTTCTGCTCAAGACACTTGTTTACGTATAAGCTAAACGTACATATAACCACTTCAGTTCCGTTTATACCGTCACAACTGAAGAGGAAAACAAGGGTGCTGAAGATTACGGTTACACAAATACACATCCATTAGCGTGTTACATAAATCTGTCCTTAGGGATGAATAAAGATTTGGAAGAAGATTTGCTGAAAGATATGTGCTAAGAGTAAGACTCGCTGCTGAAAGTTTTACTTTCATACTGAGAAAAAGAAAAGACAGTATGCCGCAGAGTGGTCAAGTGCTAATGCGTGAAAATATATTTTCTGAGTTTGTGAAATATAAAAATGATTCATGAAGTTCATAAGGTATTAGTTGAAAAGATGATTTCATCTTAATTAGTAAGAACCAGGACGTAATGAAAGTACGGCGAACGTGGAGACGACAGCATTCCGTGAATTTCTCACGCTGGATGACGCTAATTAAATCCCAGCAAGGACTTTCGGTATCCAAGAGAAAAGAGACGAGGAGGTTAAAACAGAAGTTGGTATAGGTAAGCTTAAACGCAATTTGCATTTCATTAATTCACCGCCACGCGAATTTTTCTTGTCTCGCCTTGACAGAATGCGACCTCACTTGACACTTTATATATCAAACTTAACAGCGGAATCTAGGTTTTATTTCATTTGAACCCTAATACGGATGTTGAGAATAAATTTAAAGTTTTCTAAACATTCTTTTGTAAGTCCACGTTTAAATGTTATATGAAGTATTAAGAATTCCGTATTCGTTCCAAAAATGTTTTAAAAAGACTCTACTACCACGTAATGCATCCCATATATCAAAAAATTATAGCCACCCACTGCCATTAAATATTCTCTTCTTCTCTTACAATAGCCTATAAAAAAGATGGTTATTTAGGTACCTTGATTCAAAATTCATAAATAAACATAAGTCTGCACGCGTGCCTGCTTTTGTAACATTATTTATCGATGTCTGATATAAAAGAAGAAAGAAAAAGGATTCCAACCATTGAGTTTTATGGTGAAATATGAGGAGAGAAATTTAAAATCCACTTACACATTTGTATCCTTTAGAAAAATCAGGCAATATGATTCGTTAAATAAAATATCTGATGAAAATATGAGTTATATATATATATATATTTTTATATGACAAAACGAATCTAAATCCTTTTTCAAGTAGGAGAGCAACGCAATTCACGTATTACGAGATTCAACCCACTCTTATCTTTTGTGCTCACCATCCACCTGCAAAATTTACTTCTCCTCTCGCAGTGACCTCGTCCCATTAGTATTTTTCATGGAGTCGGCTGAGTATGTCTATATAGGATGTGAACTGCTATTATCCTCAATCCCTTATCATTACTACCATATAATATATCTTCGAGTACTATTTCCTTTCTCTTTCACTATCCGATAGAAACGAAGAGTTCAAAACGAAAATTATACGAACGCGCTAAAATGAGATTGGGATTTTCTGCTCAGCGAATGTCAACGCCATCATCGTCTTTCGAGTCATCCGAATGGCTTGAGAAATCCTGGAAACACGGTTTATGAGTCGTTACCAGAAAATAACCAGAGGGAGAATAGTTTACGATTCTTTGATAGAAAATGCTCTCCTGCGAAAAGAGTATCCTTACGACTACGCCATAAAAGAACATTATTTCCAAGTAAAAAACTTCGAAAAAAAGAGCAGCCGATTGATGCCATTTCTCTAAATACATAAATGTATAAATTCTATTATACTTGTAACTTACTTCTCCACTTATTTATCCTATAATACTGCGGAATTACCTACTAAAAGAGGATTGAAATATTACCTAGTATTGTTCAATTATTTTTTTGACAATTTTTGTATCTTTAAAATGATTAGCTTTCTTCTGATTTAAAAAGCTATGAATATTTTGCTTGTATCTCAATGAATTAAATGTCTATATTTCCTCCACAACAGATTTCCTGGCTGTGTGCCTAGTTAGTGGAAATATTCAGTTCAGAACAAACAGAGCGTGATAAAAAGCTCGAAATAATTTTATATCTCACATATGTTGAATGCTTTAAGGGTCGCAGAAACAAGCGTAGAGAAAATTTTAAAATTAACAAGAGAGCATAAACGCACTGTTAGCTTGATGATTGTTGGAATACCTGTCTGCATTTATAAGCTTTGCTAAATAAAGTTTAGCGCTCAATTTTTGCAACCCGAGATGAATTTTCTTCAGTCTACATTCATGAGATTATTTACATTACCAGACATAAACATAATGCATTTACAGAAACGTGTTTTTATTTAAGTAAAAAATGTATTTAAACAGATTGCGACCAGCTCATACGTCGTCTACAAATTCTATGCCTCCCTATTTTTCGTTTTGCATAATTAAAATCACAGTTGAAATTTAATATCGTTCTCATAATTTTTCCGACGGGTCGACCGCAAAAGCCAACGGTTTAACTCGTTGAGATTCCTGACGCGGTTTTCGTATAAATCTGGAGGAATATAATTTTATTATATGAAAAAATTCCAAACGCGGTAACCTATTTTTCAAGCACAAGCAAGGACGAGAGGCTCGTTAAACCGGGTTATTTATTTTGACTTTCTCATATGGATATCTCATCCTGTCACCATTACCGTCCTAGTCATCAGTCTATGTCGGAAATACGTGCACTCACGTTACCATTTTCCGACCAGAAGATTTACCTCATTCGCATATTTTACACCTTCAAGAATTTTGAATTTCTGTATTGTCTTTTAGCTATGATTCAATCGTTTGTTTAATTTTCCCCAAGAAGTTGTGTAAAATCAGGATTTAATTATGTTAATATGATTAATACTCACAGGATTCTTCAAAGATAATACGGACTTATAGAAGCAGTATGAAAACTCACCTGTAACAGAAGAAGAAATAAAACGTTAGCTTATTCAAAAATATTATTTACTAATAGAATATATTAATTGTAAAGAATCTTTTGCTTAATAAATGAAGCATAAAAATATATGTTTTTAAATGTATACATCTTGATAAAGCAGGTTTGAACAGAATGTAGAAACCCGGTTACAAGGTAAAATGTTCAGGTCCATTGGAATTCCGTTACAAGCAAAGTCTACAGTATCGGATAATGAATGGAATCATTTTAATCTCTACAACTCATCCTATAATCGTATTCTAATCTTTGCATCTTTGTATCAAGAATATTATGGTACCTATAAACATTACAATTTCAAATACGGTAATACGAACATGCAGCAATGAAAATAGTATCAGCAGGATATGAAATAAAGTCAGAAATAGTAGAAGAAGATGTTGTTTCGATCGCTCGAGACAAACAAAAAAGCTCACACAAGGAACTGTGTAGGAGGATAAGCCAAGAAGATACGAGTGGTAGTAATTGACTCCCTACGTTATGTATTGAAAGCTTTGCATGTCAGCAACGTTTGCAATTACATAAGGACGAGATAATTCTGCGATATATATTCACTATCTCTTATAATATCATAAAAAGAAAATAAACCAACTCTCTCAATCAGATTTAACGAGAAGCCAATTTTCAAATTACAAGATGAGTTAATTCCAAGTGTATAGTTATTGCAGCAAGTTTTTAATTAGTACATATGAGCTTCAAGCACTTCTTTTAATTTATTGATTACTATAACGTATTTATAAAATCTAAACTAAAATGGATTTAAATATGAAACTGATTTTACAAAATATTTTCACTGACTTCACACGATTTAAACTTTTAATTTCGAATAAATTCGTAGTTGAGTTAATCAATGATAGACTATTGCTTTATCTATATTTATTTTGAAATTCGGATTTAGAGAGTAAAGCTTTTAATTATGTAAAATTTTGTTCAAATAGGAAGCCTTAAGTTTTAAATCTTTGTTTTTTAAATACTAAATTGATTAAATTTCTTCTGCGGGTATTTATTTTATAGATAGAAAGGCATCAGCATAAGTATAATAAACGTGTCAAACGAGAATTAAATTTTCGACTAGATATGTTGAAAGGTTACAGCAATAATCAATTAACCAGAGAGGGAGTTATTCTAAAGCACAGAAATATGGAAAGAAAAATTCAATGGATTTTGGTTCCATCGTCTATCTTGCTCTCTGACAGTATTCCACAATTTTGTGTTATCTCCTTTCATCATATCCCACGTTGACAATCCAATTTGTAGCGCATCACGATAAAAGCGAAACACGGGCGGATATAACCACTAACAAAAAAAGAAATTGAAGCAGCGCGAAAGACAATAATGAGATTCGTGATTTGTAATACGCCTATATTCTAAAACAAAGAAGCTTTGAAATAACTTGACCGAGGTAGCTAGCCAAGGTTGATTATGTGTATTGCATAATGCAGTATTTTATCCGGTGATAACTTATCCAATCACCGCACTGTCAGTTACAATCTACCGACTCCATTACCTGTCGATTTATCTTAATGGAACGTGATCGTTATTTATCACTATTTTCAGTTGCGAGCACAAGCACAATTTCTCTCACTCCAAGCCGCTGTGCAACGACTCCGTTGAAGAAAATAAAAACGTTCCATATCCCGCCGAGTGTGCATTATAAACAACAAATCGTCCTTTCTCATGGCAATCTGTTAGTGACTCTGGGCGCCCTGGGGTGGTATGTCTTTTACATGCCATTGGATCGACAGGTCAATTCATGTTTGAATCGGAATTCAAATTTTCGATCCAATACCATCAACCTCGAATTCTGATTCTGACTTCCAGCGGTTACATGTTTCCTTCCCTGGGGATTGAAGTGACCACTGCGTTTGGAAAAGAATTGAAACACATACTGCCTATGTTTCAAGAATATTAAAAGGTAATATGCATCGGACTGTTGTTGTGCTTTACCATACTTCAATGGAAAGCTTGTCTTGGTAGGAAAGAAAATAACTCTACTAGAAAAATAAGTAATAGAAACCACTATTATCTCCTGTAGCGATTGGCTTAGACTGAATTAAATTCAAAATGGCTTACACCTCTAGAGTTAAAAAAAAAATTAAACCTCGGTTTCTATCAGATAAAATTAAACAAAAACCAGTATTTAAAGAATTGTATTGAGTAAAAGTGAAATATCATACTCATAAATGCTTGCCAAATAAAAACGACGAACTGAATTCGTTTTCTGTCAAACGCAGAATTAATGCTATTTCGTAAAAGCAGAGTTGAAAATATCCAATGATTGCGGAAACGATAAACCAATAACAGCAGCGAGAGCTCATAACTGACAATTTGTTTAATCGTGTATAAACTAGCTAAATTTTCCTGCCCGAAGGTACAATTTTTCACGATGCAACGGCAGCTAACTTCAGAGAAAGGATCGCCTGATATTTATGATCCACCGCAACGTCACAAAGCCCATTCATCGTTGGCACTTTTATTACTCTTCGGACAAACGCTTTTTTATTATTAGCCCAGACGGAACTTAATCGTCCTTTGGGTTATTCTTGCTTTCCCTTAACAATCGAGAGGTGAAAGGTAATTCGTGTTCTTCATCATGTTATTGTGTTATTGTTGAATGCCACCATCTGCAATCGTCGTCACATTAACTTAGCAGCAACAGTTATCACTGACGTTTCATTTGTCACCAGGTTGTACCATAAATGTCACCTTCGTGGCGCCAAGCCGAGTGTAAACTGGCACCTTGCGTGAAGCAAAGCTATAATGTATATTATAATATGATATTGCATTAGCTGAATTGTCCTAATATAATATGTGGGATTTCATATATAAGATGAATCTAATAAGCAACCCAATAAAAATAAAGATAATAAGAGAATAAGAAAGGAGAATAAGA
>JAUEJJ010000021.1:12811895-12826010 GCA_032164275.1 Synergus coniferae | reverse complement strand
TTTCAAACCTGTCCTTATGAAAAAACTACGCTAGTCAAATTGCACATCGTGTTTTAAATACGATTTTTAATTATCATTGTACTATTGATAATATGAGTTTATTTCTAAACAAAAGTTAAAAACTGAAAGTTTTTAATTTTCGGTATTAGAAAATAAACGACTTCAAAATTTAAGTAAGAATAAAAGAATTTGTTTTTAGGTTAATTACACTTTTACTACTTAAAAAACTTTTCAAGCTCTCCCCAATGAAATATTAAAAAACTAAAAACCAAAATTAAAAATTTTAAATAAAACAAAATTGTTTTTCTATTAACGACACACCCGACAGAAAGAACCGCTCGCGTCGAAGTCTAATTTAAAACTAATAATTTCTCCTGAATTTCTTACTTACTTCCCGACGGTCATATTTATTTACTTTTGGAAGATTCAAGGCTTATCTCGAGGCTACCTGTATTCCAAGAATTTTATTGATATATGTATTTTCTTTTCATATGATATTTTTGCCTAAAATTCTATTTAAATACTCCAATTATGTAAATAAATTAATGAAAAACTACACTAGTCAAATTACACATCGTGTTTTAAATACGATTTTTAATTATTATTGTACTTCTGACAACATGAGTTTATTTCTATGCAGCCATAGTTAAAAAACGCATAACTGAATAAGTAATATTTACAATAAAAAAAAGAGGTATTAAGACCACTGAACTAACCATAATTGCAGGAACCCCGACTTCAAAGCAAATCTGCAAAGTAAACCCTTCTCTTGCGGTTGAAAAATATTGTTTTTTTCTTGTAAACAAAACAATTTCTTGATAATAGTATAATCTCTAATCACATAATAGGCAACGAGGGATTTTAAATGACTTCCTTATTAATGATATAAAATAAATACTTAAAATATTATAAACCCACCACAAGAACAATGCAAGTCTGTACCTTCAATAAATTCCTAATTCTCGAAGCTTAGTATTCATGTAATAGAATTATGCTAAAATACAATATACCACAAAGCAAGTTTGCAGTATAAATTACCAAAATTGAATTTCAGCTTATTGTAACCACATAATTTCAGAAATGTCTTCATTTCTGTACATGCAGAATGTAATTGGAACTTGAAATCATTTAAATTTCATGAAATATACAGTCGGTCAAAAAAAAGGGAAGACCTACCTACAAAGGAAGTGTCTATTATTATAATACGTAATTTCCCTTACGATTAATTGAGATTTATTCGTAAGTACAAAATTCTAAAAAATTGCTATTCATGTTTCGATTTTGGTCCTTAAATAAATAAGAATTTGAATATTTTTTTCTTTGAATTTAAAGTCTTCATTTATATTTCTTCTTTTCCGTTTGGATAAAAAATGATCTCAATAAACTCCTTTGAAAAAATCTTGTAAGTATTGTGTATACATTAAGTTTGCAATTCCTCTAAAAGATCCTGAATGGAGTGCTTACGAGGGAGGATAAAGAGGATAACAAGTGGGGCTGAACTCGGCCTCGTTTTAATAGGATCTGTGAAAGATCGCGATAGGGGAAAGTTTAGTACCTGTTGATTCATTAATATACTTCATTAAGCAGAAAGAGCTTGTGAAAAATATATAGCGCGAGCTTTTACAGGGAACTTTTTTTGTCTTTTAGACATTGATGCTGCACATATTGTCATTGCCTTGAGATAATGCTCGTTTAACTCTTTTAAATTCGAAGCACCTGCATACGAGTTACACGCACAGTAGATGACTGCCGATTGTTTCTTTTCTTTCGCGTAAATGAGGATGAAACGTGCAGAAGACGAAGGCCGAGAAGAAAGGGAAAAGAAAAAAAATAGGGAAAGGCTAAAGGGATGCCATGTAACAACCATTCCATGCGTACCGAATAAATACTACACGTAATCTACCTACTTTGGTCGCAATGAAACAAGAACTTACGCTATAATTCAGTCGACTTCGCGGCACAAATTTAAATAATAACAATAGCACTAAATAAATTTCATCTGGCGACAATCGTAGTATACACGCGATTCTCATGTTACTATGTTAACAATATTTTGTTTCATACTTGTCTAAGCTTGTTTGACTATAATTTTGAATTCTTGATATTTGATTTTGTAATTGGTCATTATTATTTTAAAATATTTCTGGAAGTTTTTCAATTTAAAAAAATACATGAATTTTAATAGACTGATTTTGTTACCTTTCGAAATATCCCATAACTTCACTTTTCTGTCAGCACCTCCGGTGGCGAGAATCCTGTCCACGGGAGACCATCTTACAGCATTCACTTCTCCGTCATGTGCATTCTATAAGATTTTCATAAAAAAAAAATACCTATTGTCGATTATTCTCTTTTAAAACACCAATAATATTTACACCTCGCCCATAAAAAAAGACGCATGCTTAATGAAGAATGAGTAGAAAACACTATTGTTATATTCGTTTTAAAATTAACATTTTTTAAATAAAAAATGTGAGAATTATAAGAATTTAATATACAAAATTAACTGGCATTCCTTAAATTGCAAGAGAATTCTTCTATTTCAGATTAGCACATGAAAAACTAGTTTCTTTATTGCTTGTTGGGTACTATATACCTGTATAGTTCTATATGAAACTCTGAAAATGAAACTTCTACCAAAGTAAACGATTGTAATAAAGCTCGACTTTCATACGGAGAAACATAATGGGTTCGCATTAAATTATTCTTATTGCAACTACTTGAAACACTAGGTTATTACTTTGGAAAGCAGAAAATGGAGATTTATTAGCTTGGAAATATATGTTGTGAAAACTCGACAAAAAAATAATTTATGATACAAATATATTATGTGGAGAAAAAAAAAGAGAAAGATATGTATATTATAGATAGGCTATTTTGAGTTCAAAAGAAAGAATTATTGGAATGCCATTAAAAAAAATAAAATTATTATTGGACCATGCTAATAGATAATTCAATATTAAAATTGCTTTTTGGTTCAAAATAAGAACCAACGTCACACCAATAATAAATTGTACTAATTCAATAATGCATGTATTTTGAAACACTCAACAAAACATTTGAAACTGTGAGAGTGCCAAGTTTGGAATACAATACTTGTTGCTAAACCACACGATTTACAGTGACATCGCCATTACACGATGACAGCAAAAACATAAGTTAAAGCCCAAGTTTATATGTGTAATATTTCACTCGAGAGCAAAAGATAATATGTATTGAAAATATACAACCCCAAACCAATATAATTGAATATCAAATTCTGTTGGCTATAGAACATTAAAGAAACTTGCAAATTTTATACAACAATCCTTTTTGATTGCTGATTTGATGTTACATTTTTATTCGAACAGTTAAATTTATTTACCGTAATATAATTTATTTAAATAATCTAACTTTCACTGAATTAAGTTTTTATTTCCCAACCAAATCTGAAAATTATCGTAGCAAATTGAAGTATGTTTGGCGTGTGAAAATGATTGTAATCTTTGCTCAATAAAAACAGCGATTGTGACGGAAACATGCACATGCATTTTAAAACTATTAAAAAAATTTACGGAATAGTAAGTGTATATTATAAAAAAATGATTTCTTTAACATGCACTTAGAAATATTTTTTCGTCATGCTTTTGCCGAATGCGTAAAAGTTATTCTGACATTATTCTATAACGCCATAAATGAGAAGCTAAGTAACATTTACCAATACGAAGTAAGATCAAAAATGAAAAAAACCTTAATATTTACCAAAAATCTATGAATTAAATTTATACAAATACTAAATTCCATAATGAAGTATTGTTTTGAATCACACATTTTATCCAGAAATTAATTTATGCCTTCATTAATTTTATTCCGATTTATCTTTAAGACAATGAATGTATAACTTTTTATAACTCTATATAAAAATGGAATCTTTTAAATGTTTTGTTATAATAAAAACTATTCTACTATGCAAAAACCAAATCAGAATCCCTATTCAAATATTGAATTCAATTTAAGAGCATGCGATTCTTTACTGTAAAAGCAATTTAGTTTCTCCAACTTTTTTACACGCAATAATAAATATTTTTTGACGAAACGAGGCCATTTACCTCAATCTGTACGAAACGAAGGTAAAAAAAGGCCTGGTTTTCGAAAAAAAATATTTATAATTGCGAGTCTAAAGTTGGAGAAGTTAAAATTGCTATTATGGTAATTACCACATGCCCTAAAAATCATAACATTTTTCTAATAATTTAATTAATTCTGCTTCGATTACTGCAATTACTTTCGTGCAATTTTATTAATAGTTAAAATTTATTGTTAAAATATCTAACTACAAATAAAATGTACAAATATCTATGTCATAAATTAGAAATTGCTATTCATCTATGAAACTTTTTGTTTCTGTACGTTTTTTGTGTCTATTATTTTATTAACTTGTTATATATTTTAGAATGCATAACAATAAATGAAGCTAAGGAGTTGAGGTCTAAAAACAAAAATATTTTTTTCTCTAAAAAATTTAACCCGAAGATATTAGAACTATTGTCATTTACACGAATCAATTTACTCAAAATCTACATATCTATTTAAAAAAATAAATTCAAAACTTAAGCAACAAACAACAAGAATTCAAACCCCAGGAACAAAAACTGAAACAAATATTAACTTTATTATCGCTTAAAGACGTAAGAAATATGCTAAGTGAAATATTTTAAAGTTTCTTTCATTTTTCATCCCTTTTATAAAGTTTAGCTTTTTCCAGCTCCAAACAAAATTTTATTATTAGTAAACTTTCATTTGCAAATATTCTTATATTTGAAAATTCAGAGACAAATACATATTCATAATTCTGAAGTATCCCAATTTTGTTTGCAAATAAAGTAAAAATGCATAAGTTTAATTTACAAACTTTCTGATGATTACAAAAGAAAATGTAAGTTGCTTAAGATAAAAATAATGTCACTGACTATGAATATTAATGTAAATTCATAATACAGACATATTTGTTTCTGAACTTTCCAAAGTTAATCTACTTTTGAGTTGAAACTAAAATCCCTACAGGAAAGAATTAACGTAGCACATATTTGCATTTATTGCAGTAGACGTATCTACATTCGCCGACAAATGAAACATTACAAAAATTATGTACAGAATAACTTAAACTAATCGGCAATCGAAAACAATATTCTTAAAATATTATGAACGCTATAAACAGAGTAAATAAATAATTCCATGATTTAAGAACAAATTTAATGAAATGATTCTTTCAAACTTGAACAACAGAAAACCTTGATTGAAACACCGATTTTCAAACGGAAATTTTTCGAAAGCATTTTTTTTTGCTTTCAAACCATTAAAAAAAAGTTGAAGAAACTCTTTAAGATTTTAAGGAGCCGTTTCCACAATAAATGTTGGTTTATAAAAATTTTGCAATGCTCAATGAAAAATGAATCAGATTTACTCAATTTAGTAAGCGTAACGTTATAGAAAATATATATGAATATATGAACTAAATATACTATTTAAATTTAGGCACTTAAATAATTAGGTTGCATAAATACTGAAAGAAAATGACTGGCATATTTCAAGCCTATATAATTTTCAATAACTATTAAATAGTGATTTCTTAACTCTATCTTTAAAAATTATATACTTTCTCTTCTTTTTGTTTATATTCAGAAGAAATAGCGATGGCTAATAAATTATTAACTTTATAATGTGCCAATGATTATCTTTCAAAAATATTTTGCAGATATGAGGTTATTAATATAAGCTATCATATGTTCATCAACGTACAAATTTGATGGAGACGTTAGTAGGGACCGCGGTGGGAAGACCAACAATTCCTTCTTTGACACTAAGACGATCAGGACTAACAGGCCGAGTATCTCGTGCAGCATCCTCCAATTCCTTTTGCATTTTTGCTTGTCTCTTCCTGTGAAATGTCAAAAAAATATATTGTCATTAAATATTGTTCCCTTTAACTTAATTAGAAAATCATAGAAAACACAAAGCTGAAATAATTCATGAGCAGCTTTCAACTTTTTTATTTAAAAAAAAGTTTGCTTCGATTAGGAATAAATTTCGAATATTAAGTGAAACTGTATTAATTAATACGTGCAGAAATGTAAATTTAGGATCCTCATAGGATATAACTTAATTATAAAATATTATGGACAAAGAGAAACCCTGTCAACATTAATTCGTTTAGCAATACATGTTGATGCGATATTAGAGGAACACTTTGACGTCTGTTCATAATATTGTTCTAGTCTCTGTAATACATTTTCGATACAGAAATATATTCAATACTTAATCCTTTAGTTAACTATATTCGCACTAAATTTTCAAGGTTTAATGAGAAGTTTTGATCCCGTTAATAACAGATTGAAAATGTGATTATGAACATGAATATTAAACTATTATTGCATCATCCCATCAAATATAGAAGCTTATTATGTAGTAATAAATTTAACTTATTAAAAACAGGATTTTGAACTATTTTGAACTCTTTTGAACTACAGATTTATTTCTCAATTCCAACATCATGTTCTCATAAGGGATTGAAAAGAAATAAGTAGTCAAATATGTAAATAAATACTGAATAATAATTTTAATAAAACTACTTGCTCACATTGATCATTAAACACTTTCAGGCTTCACAGTAATGCTTTAAAACTTTAGGAAAATTTGGAAACTTAAGATTTCTTCTAATTACTGAAGAATCAAAAAAACATGATTAAATGCTTAAAAGCATTTATAGTCACTAAATAATTAATTAGATAATAATGAAAGTAAAAGTAATTTTTACGTAAAATTAAATAAGATAAATTTTACTAGAAGAATCTAAAATGTTATTTACTAATTCACTAAGGTAGGGTTACTCTTATAAATATTATACAGTCATGCATTTAAAAAAAAAAAATAATCTACTTTTCATATTACAATTCTCAATGCTACTCAAATATTTACCATACAAAAATTAAAAAATTCCATGCAGTATTCAAAACTATTTTTTAAGAATTGAATTTTTAATGCATAAAGATCAAATAAAAATTAATAGCCTTAATTACAAATTTGACTTTAGTCATTAATCACTGCTAAAATATCAATAAATAAGATATGGATAAGTCAGTATTAGTAACTAATGATTTTTAAGTCTGTTTTGCCTTGTTTATGTTAATGATTTTGAGTTGATCTACTAAAAAGAAAAATGCTTTCTATTTGAGAAAGTGAAATCCTCGAATCCTATTACTTAATTATATTTTTTTAAATTTATTTCCTTTTTAGCATTTTAGAAACATTAAAATTTTTATCCTGAAAAGAAAAAATCGATAATTAGAAATTTAGTATTTATCACATAGTACTACTCATTTGTAAGAAGAAAAGAGTATAGCAATAAATTAATAGACTACTTAAGATAAATATAGTAAAAAGAAAAACAAACTACAATACATACTAATTAATTGCATTCAAAAAAATTGCAAGGCAAGCAACATTTGACTTTATACTTACAAATAACGATACTTTTCAATAAGTATACTTAGTTTGCTGTTTGTACAAAATAATGTATAATACAAATCACAGAAATACATAGAACATTGCGAAATAAAAAGCATGGTATGTATTTTAATGAATAAGTTAATGCGATAATGTAATTTCCAACTGTTATCAATGTATAAATAATAAAAAATATATTTAAGTATAAACTGAGTGTAATAGATTGTGTAGTGTGGTCTGAAAGTGTTATTTTACAGTAACAAAGTGATTGATAAAAAAAACATGTATTGCTACCAGCCCAAAAGCTATTCAGCATTAAACGTGACATTTCATTTCATAAAATTTTGTCTCTTCGTTAAACTTACCCAAACCTTGAAATGGTATGCATCAAAAAGGCTGTCGGGCTGGTAAAACTCTCACTGAAACGAAAATGTCAAGCAGTGTGAAGTGGCCAGAGCAGCAAAGCTCTATTGAAATGTTCTTTTGTTGTTTTAGCCATGCTTCTAATACTAAAGAATAAATCAATTTGAACTACAATGAAATAACAAAGTATGACAAATCTGTAAAGATGATTATCTTGAATTTTGAAAAAGAATTGCAATTAAAGCTCAATGAAAACACACAAACTATATAGCATATTATATGATAAATTGGCTTTTAAGAAACTAGTATAATAAAGATAGATAATTAGAAGCCGAGTTTCATTTTAAAAATTATTGGTTGAGTCGTGTTCAAGCCATAATTCTGTTTAAGCCAATATAAACATATTTCGTTAATTAAATACTGCACATAATTATATTACACAAAGAATCGAAGATAAAGCCAACATTAAGCGAAGTGTGGAAAGCACATTATTTCAAAGTCCTCTATAGTTTAAAAAACTTGCCTTAAAGAAGAGCGTCGCATATCAGATATCAGGTTTCAGACGAATCTCTTGTATATAAGTAACCACTTAATGTAAGCGTTACAAACATGCAAACTAAAATAAAACGTCTGTAAAAATAATCAACTAATATCGACAAAATGCATAACCGTACTTACGAAAGTTGAATCCCAATTTTTATGAGATTCATAAGTTATAAATGACTAAAAAGTGATTTCACTCATAATAATACAACCTTTAAACTATTTCTCCTTTAAGGTAAACTAATCAAAACTAAATGCTGGTTATATCTATACTTCTATAAACTACTAAGTTCTCAAAAAATAATAGATCATGCAAAATTAATACCAGTAGAAAACAACCACCCAACTAATACGATTTTTTTGCTGTTTACGGATGTAAAATTGATACATCAGATTGATAAAGCTTACCAATAACAAGTAAATGCGAAGAGAGTGTATAGCAAGAAAATTCGAATACACTTAACTCTTCTAACTTTTAATAAAAAGTAATTGTAAATTGTATTTTACTTTTGATTGTGTGCAGTTATCAGTGTATGCGTTAAAATATTTCAGGGCGTTTGAAAAAATTTCAGGGTCCAGAAGTGTTCTAACGATAATAAAAAATACACAATACTAACATAGCTAGTGATAGATTTTTACGGCAATGAAGCTTAAAATGTTTGACTTACTTTAAGAAATTGTCATTTTCCTCGTTCATCTTATCTGCGTCTTTGGCTTTGTATTTAATTAATCGTTCCACCAACTGACGATTTTCTTCCTGTTAATTTAAAACATATATAAGTTGAAATAAAATAACTGTATTGGTCTATTTTTTCAAAGGTAAATGCATTTTCAATTACAGTTTACTTCAATAATTATGTATTAGTAGTATTGATGGTTAATATTGCAAATAGTAAAAATTAAAGCTGTACATACTTGTGCTTTCCTAAGTTTTTCTTCGAGAGAAGCAAAGGCAAGCTGCAAAGCTTGATGTTCGTCCTTAAGCGTTTGACTAACATTTTCCAACTCCTTTTCCCTCATTATGCATTTAGAAATATCCGCACGTAATGTACTGTTAAGTTCCAAACATTCTTCAAGGCTAAACAAAGATATGAAGAAAGAATGTACAAATCTTAATATGTATCAACATTTTCTCCGGCCAATATTATTGTAAAAAACTTGGAACATTGTAATGCCAGGAACAATTAGAATTGCAAGTTAAAGTCTATATTAATAAGGATGAACAATTAAGTATCAATTAGCTAAAGATGGACACAGATACAAAACCAGTGTATTGAATAAATTTTTTGCCATACCTGGCTTCTTTCGTATGAAGTTCCTTCTGTAAAAATTGCAATTTGTTACTGAGATCTACAATTTGTTGTGTGTGTTCTCCTCGTCTCCTATGTAAAGTTGCTAATTCTTCTGCTTGTGCTAGGAGTCTTGCTTCGATATTAGAACCTGCACCAGAACTTCCCACTGCGATTTCACGATACAGTTTTTCATTCGTTATTGACAACTGAAGGTTTTCTCCCCTCAATGTGTTTGCGCTTTCAAAGAGTCGATTATCTGCAAAATGAAACCAATCAAAATTTATTAGTACTTCCAGAAACACAAAACAATTTTTTAAGCGGTGAAAAACTGTTTACAGAAATAAGTATACTTAAACAATTAAGAAAAATAAAAATAACTCCAAAATATACGAATGAGATAACTATGCTAAAAATGTAATAAATTAAAATACCATTCAATTCAAGTAGTACAACATTATAGTGTTTAAATAAACTAATGTTTTATTGATCTAAATTTAAAATTTAATTCAAGCAATTCCATAAAATTGACCATAATATTCTGAACCCAAGAAATTTTACAAATTAAAAAATAATTTAATACTCACGAAAACTTATAAGATCATTAAAACAGGAAGTTTGGGATCTGTTTCTGTCCTTTAATTGAGAAATTAGATCTTCCTTCCATCTCATATCTTCCCCAGAGTGATGCTGTACACCTGCTTCTCCACTTGCCATGTTAACGAATTTCGTCAACAATGAATATATTCAAAATCTGTGTAAATAATAACAATACACATATAACTTCAACTGGACTTTAGTAAACGAGCATTTATAAAAACACGTAATGCTTATAATTAGAGTTAGTCAAAAGAAACCGAATGATACTCGTGTCACAAATAGGTTAGAATTGATTCATATTAATCAATGGACATTATCATGTGAAACAATATTTCTTATTATATGTTTTATGGCATTTGTATGATATTCCAAGTTGACTTTCAAAATTTTTATTTACGATTCTAGAAATTCTAACCTATATGAGCACTCGATACTATACTCTGAACTATGAACATGTGCGTCGTATCGTTCTATCGTTTTGAATCAAGAATCGAGAATTTCGAGAGCGAGGTCAACTTAAATTTATATACATATACATCTGATATATAAAAACACTTCCGGAAAACTCGGATTTATAGTAGAAATTTCACAAAAAGAGAACGAACATTATACTGAAAAACGCGGACCGTGTACTGATGTTACAGGTATATTACATTGTATTACTCTTACCAGAGGTATTACATTGTGAACACCTATATAATTTCACTTTCACCAAAATCAGTGTCGCAATGAGTAGTGAGTACCTATATTCACGTTATTCAATGACGTCATCATACAGTAACGAAACACTGTTTAAGGAACCCAGTGCATGTTTAATTTTTCTGAAGTTAAATTTTGAATAAACCGGGGGTGGATTCAGGTTTGATTCAGATAAGGGTTTTGGGGAGAGGGTACCACTACACTACTACCACTAGAGCTAGTTGGGAACATGGCTAAAAAAAAATCTTTGAACAATGTAAGTCAACTGCTCCAAAATTGAGGCCCACAGAAATTAGCCCTCAAATTCATAGTTGAGTAAGGAGACATTTGGGAGAGATGGAGTTGACAAGTGTGGAAGGAATTTGTTGACAAATGGAAGGGTTGACATTTTTGAGGGTCGAGTGTATTCTCACCAAATTATCTGAGAATTAATCCTGAATAATTACTTGTTACAAAAGATAGCCATTTTTCATTATAACCTTTATATTTGAATAATCAATCAATATAAACATAATTGTACATATTAATCTCCAGAAAATTCTGGCTAATCATTTTTTCAATTTAATTAAGTCTTTCGTTTCAACTCTTTACCATATTATAATTCAAAACCAAACCTTATAAATTGTCAAAATTCTTATAAATTCAATAATGATACATTCCTTATTGTATTTTCAGGTCTGTAAAATTATAATCTTACAAATAAACAATTTAGTTATTTCCCCAGCCCCAGAGACCTTTAACAAGGCCAGTAAGACCTTGTGTTTTCTTTCCTTGGTCTTGCAACTTATTAGATAAGTCAGGAAACTCGACCATGTTAAATGCCAAATCGAAAAATAAGGGTTTGCAAGGAATGCTTTGCATCGGCGGTGGCAATTTGTAAACGTTAGGTTGCTTAGTAAGTAAAGAAGGATCTTCTCTATACTCATGTAGTCGTTCCAACAGAGGTTTCTTACTCTTGAATTGTTTATTCGTAGTAGAATCATCTTCCTGACCCTCTTCCAAAACACTATGAGCATGAGCCGCATATTGCGCACCTTCAATTGAGGTCTTTAATTGTTTTAAAGATTCTTTCAAATCCATTGGAAGAATCGAATCATACTTAAGAGCATCTTGAGCATGTTGTAAAGATCTTTGATACAAAATCATAGCATCTTGCCATCTATGAATATTTGCTAGCGACTGGGCCATATAGAAACACCTAAATGCTCTAAAGGCTTTAGTCTTCGCCTCCTGTTCTTGTTGAAACTCTTCATCTTCCTGAAGTTGAGAAATTTCCACTAGATTGTGAAGCGCTGCTTCATAGAGTCGAACGATGCTCGTTGGCTTTGCTTTTTCCGACTCTTCCTTCTTGATCATAATTAAATTACGTTCCAAAGTTCTTAAGAGCCTGATGTACTGCAAGTACGCCACCAAATGCTGAGGCGCAGTTGCTTGATCTTTAATCTTCAATTCAGCTTTGAAAACTTCGCGAACGTTATTGATTTTTTCTTTGTAGTCTCTCAGAGAGGCCTGTAGAAGATCAATTTGAGCCTGGAGGTCACTGGCTTTAGCCAAAGTCTGATTTAATTGTGAATCAGCCATCAACATGGCTGCTGCACTCGCTGGAATTGTACCGCAGGATTTTCCGCGCCATATGACTTCCTCAGCGTTGGCTTGTTTATCTCGTGTTTGAGCTATCAGAGCATCTAAACTAGCTAATAATTCTCCGCTCAACTGACCACGCATTTGCATTAGGTCGTCAATGGCCGATGTATCGCCAATGTTGTAAGCACAGTATCTCAAACTGGGTGCGAGCTCTTCAACACGAGCCTTGTAAATTACCTGTTCAACATCTGGTAAGGCAGCCGCTAAATTCTCGTAGACGACTTGGGCTTTCTTAAGATTCTCCATTGCGGGATTCCATAACTGGAGCTCGAAATGCAGTGATCCGTGAATCCATGCGACATAGGCTTGAGCCTCTAGTTTTGTGCGTGCATCACAATTTACACTCTGAAAACAAATGACTCGAATTTTATTTCATTATTTTAATAGTATCTTAAAATTAGATTACAATTTCTTCGGTTTATAAATCCATACCTCTATTAATTCTTGTAACTGAAGAGAATAGGTTGCAGCTTTTCTCAGTCGAGAAATCAAGTGGAACTTTTTTCTTGGCTCCGTGTTCGATTCTTGGCGTAATTGCATAGCATAACTCCAAGCTCGCTCAGCCATTACAAGAGGAACTTGCAGAAATTTGTCATCGTTGACCATTGTTGAATTCACATCACGCCGTTTGAAGTGCCGTCTGTCACCCTGAGGAATCTTGAGTACCTTGCGAAGACGTCGCAGACGCCTTGAACAGTATCCTCTGTATCTCTGATAATCACTGTGTCGTAAACCATGTTGCTGTTGAGCTTCCTTTATGATTTTTAAAACTGAAGATTCGTTAAGGAATCATGTATATCGACGATTGACAAATTATATTGTTTATATTGAATTAAATTTGTATTAATAATATTGAAACTGTATGTTATTCAATATTTTGGAGCAAACTAAATTTCACTTTTAATATTATAAAAATGCAGTCGTATAAATAAAGTAAATCTTTTTAAATGTTTAAATAAAGAAAGTAGTAGACGTATAACAAATTCCGTACCATATTAACACTAAGGAATTTTGTATAATTAAGTTAAAAAGAAAGCTGTAAAGTTATACAGAAACTTTGTACAAATAGTACAAATATTTTCTGATAAAAAATTATTTTAATGTTAAATATGAAATACGCAGAAAAAAATAAAAGCAATAACTAAATATATATGAAAGCATTTAAATACTCGTTCCATATGACAACTTGATCCACTTCACAAAATAGATTGAGGTTATGAAAACGACATATGGTTTTTTAAAGTGTCATTATATCTCAAAATAACTTCACCTTAGAAAAATAAAAGGATACTTTCCAACGAATATATTTTTTGCTCTTTCGGAACATCTGGATTGACATTTTCCGTGTTTTCGTTGGATAAATCGGAACTTTTCTCCTGCATAACCATTGTGACAGGCGTTACTCTGCGTTACTCTGAAGCACTCTCAAACTCACTAGTCTCACTCTGACAAGACTGACGGCTGACCACCACTGACCACTGAAGCACACTGAAGT
>JAUEJJ010000021.1:12788359-12811795 GCA_032164275.1 Synergus coniferae | reverse complement strand
CCTCGGTTATACTCGGATGGGGGCTGTCGTACTAGAGTTTATCAATAATTCTAGCTTTTCGGTAACGTTAGTTTTGTCTCATCACGATTGTGTTAATTATTTTTTAATTATTTTTTCCTCATTTGCGGATTGTCCCCTTCCTTTTGTGGAAGTGGACCATGAGTCTAACTTTTTCTTCGCAATGAATTATTCAAATAAATGTTTTAAATGTGTAACAATCTTTAGAATTTCGTGTAGTATTTAAAAAATATATTATCGAAAATTCATGCAATGACTCCATTGGAAAATTAATGAAAACAATGAATTCAAGGAATTTACAGTAATTTCACGGGATTTAAAAATTAGTGGTTACCCCCTTGTCCTGAAGGCAGGATGTAATTCTCTAAATTTACATTTTTTTATCATTAGCATAAAGGCAGGATTATTAAAAACTGATTTAAAGGGAAATTGTCTCAGAAAAAAATGTCCTTTTAAAAAACCATCATCTTTGCGTGATGCTTACTGCTAATGTCTTTCGCGCCATATATTTTTTTTTGTGTGTGTAGGCTAACGAACCGAATGTTCAAGAAGGAACACTTTGAAGCTTTAGCTGCCTTCGAGAATGTCACCATAAGGGTGATAACTTTTATGAGACGTTAATGAGCGAATAATAAAATGTTTTACGCCGCAAAAAAAAACTTCCTATCACGGCCTCTCGAGCCACTTCACCTTCAAAGCGATGATTGACAATATTGCGTCGTCTGTTTACGACGAGCGCTCTTTTGATTTCCTCCAGTGTTATATGTCTTGGAATTTATGACGAGATACGGAAAAGAGATTGCTGACATATTTTCTCGAATATCTACTGAGTTCACTGTTTCTTCAAAAGTTCAATTCCCACTTTTCCAAATATATCACTAACATTCTTTACAAGAGTGTTTATGATTTATTCACGAAAATGAAGTAGGTCAATTCTTTCAGAGTGCTTCATAAGAATGAATAAGTCTGAAAATTCCTACTAACTTATTTATTCAGCACGAATACATTTATTATTTGAGATTGGTAATTCTAGATAATATGAAAGTAATTTTATTGTTATAATTAAAATTAGCTATATGATAATCCTAATTGTAAAAATAGTAACTTTCTTTTGAACCAGGTTTTTATTTAGTTTTGCATAACAACGTTGCTCGAATATTACATCCCGTCGTAAATGATTCGTTAACCTCCGCTTCATGTTGCTATTTCCGGTTTTCGTATACGTGCCTCCATAACTAATTAGCATATGCAGTATGTACTGCACACAGCAAAATGTTACTCAACTTTTTCTTCTACAGCTTATATTATAATATTTTTTATACTTAACTTCATTTCGGATTCCGTCTATTATTTGCGAATTTGTAGATTTATGCATATTTCTGCAACTAATTTTCTTCCTCAATATGAATTATCAGAAACAATGTACGATGCTAAAATAAAAGGGAATGATTTCTTAGTAGAGAATTTTGGATTTAAATGGTCCGTGAGCAAACTGCGAAACAATAAAACTTGCATGGTCAGATCTTTGATTTCACGACGTGTGGATATTCTTGTAGAGCAAAGCGAATAAGCTTGTATCTGTTGTTCAATCCGACATGCATTAATCGAAGGGCGCATTAAGCCGGATTCTCGGAGGGTAAATTAACATAACCAACACAGCACAATACCATACAACGTATTACCCACGATTTAATTGATATTAGATTAGATTACAAGCATACGAACGTTCGGTCGAATCGTAAACCTCGGCTAATGCACGCGAAACATCATTTACTATGGGAATCGGTTCTACAATATATATACTTATAAAGAGCTTGCGAAGGAGTTTTAGAAAAATTACTTTATTATTTTTTCGAAAGCATTTATGAAGCCTTTTTTCATTATATTATCATTTGGAATCTAATTAAAAGTTATGTAGATTTTTTTAATTTCTCAAGACTGAAGGCATTAATTCGCAGAATTGATTTTTAATCGAAGAAGATACTTTGAAACCAATAACTTCTGAAAGCGCTATTACTTTCGAAACGCACGGATTCATCTCAGTGTTTGACTTGACAATAGTTTGCACTTTATCCTGGGTATCCTTCCATCTATTCCGTATCAATTCAGAGCTTTGAGTTCGTCGAGAATGAGATCCATTGACCGCACGGGGATGATCGCTCCTATGCATTTTAATGTGCACTGTTACGCGGAAAATGCATAGGAAATACGAAGTACTCGTGCGTGATATCCTATATCTATCATATGTATGACGTTAAGTTATTTCATCCGTAAAAGCGACTTCTTTTTATCCTCGATACGATCTATCTTTATTTTTATACATATAGAAATAGAGTGCATATTTTGCATATCAAAACATTAACATTTTCGATTCATCCGATGAATTACTCTCCAATTTAAATAATTTCTGAATAATAATTATCAAAAGGCTATAAATTAAAGATCTATATCATTTCCATATGGTAATACCTCTCTGAAGAAGTGACACCGCGACTGGTACTACTATATTCCACGAATTTGCGCACGTACTCGCGATAGCTTTGACAAATGTAGGATAGATTCATAAAGATCGAAACATTCACAATTCGGTTTCAAAAAAGTGACAATTTCCATCCTTTTACTTTTTTTCACTTTGTGAAAAGTCGATTTTGATAATTTTATGAAGATACTTTTCACCCTACCATTAAATGACAGTGACATTGTAAAATCCTTAATTACAGAATTAGTCGATGTTGTCGAGGAAATAAGTATGAAATTGAAGCATCAGTGGGTTTTTAGTAAAAGTAGGAGATCACGTTTCTGACTTTACAAAGATATAGTCACGAATGAATTCATGATGTTTCCTCCTTTTCGTCGTATGCCCTGAAAGAGTGTCACATACTGCTCGTCCTATTTTCAGCTCGAGTTTCGCTGATTAAAGGAAACCCTACCCCTCCCCTTACCCATCAGAGAATATCATTTTGCTCACATATGTATGTATACGTCTGTAAGGTGCTTCTTATTCTCAAATATGCGCACCCACTACCAAAATTTTTTTGATAACACAAACTTTTATTAAAATAATGCACTACCCTGCTGAAAATTATACATATACTTTTCAAGTCATCATGAACTTTTTTCATTTAAACTTTCAAAATAAAGTGAAATATTAAAATTTGTTCCCAACTAAATATTATATCTAAGCTCTTTGTTTTCTCTTCCCTAGCCATTCAATACTTCTAAAATACTTTCAATTAGCAGCATATTAAAATACAAAACTGACGTTTTCAATCCATATTGAATTTCGCTTAAAACGTAAGTTTCGTATTACCTTGCCTAAGTATTTTTCTACTTCCTCGTTTCCCCCCCCCCACTTCCTGTTCTCTGGTGACACTGCAGAAGGTATGCCACGTGCACAATGGCTGGGGGAGGCAACTAAAAGATAAGGATTTTTCATTGCTCTAGCTCTCTTTGATTGCAATTTTGATTCAACCCACATCGTTAGGTGGAAACTCGATCGCAGGACTTTAATTCCGGTCTCATCAAGTCGTTCAGAAGACTTCGTCTCTGACTTCCGGCGTGCGCTACTTTATTTTTTTGCATTCTTTATTGCAATACCGTTCACGCGATCGAACATCGGGGTCTCGATTCTCAAATGCAAATGTAGCGTGGCATGCTTACTGCTCGATCGATAAATGGCATTGTGTGGGGGTATATACGGAAGAGCAAAAATCCTCCCTGCTCTGTGAAGCCGTTTTGTTTGATAATACAGTTGTGTCATGCATTTAGAAAGGTTTCTGGAACGACTGCGTCTACCGAATCGATGGCTCGTTTGATTATATAGATTACAAGAAATTGTTGTTCGATAAATATTGAGTATATCGCAAGTAAATCGTTGCTTATGGTGGATGAGCCAAGTAAATGGAACTTTAGGAAGTATAAATAGATATACCTTTTATACGATATTGAGGTTGTATATTATTCTATTATATTATTCTATCTCCACGCTTAGGGTGGAATTAGGGGAAGTCTTACTTCGTATATTTTTTCTACGTCTTTAACGTAGTGATAGTGAGATAGTGAAAAATGTTTGAAATTTTTGAGATAGTAATTAATTCACGAGTTATTAAGTTGGACTGTGGCGGCGACGTTATTATCTCGAGGTAACTAAGCGCTGGTTTATTACTGGTGCTAGAGTAATGGACAGGCAATATGGAACCGTCGGTCGTTTGTCTCTGTAGCAGAAGTGTCATCGACTCGAATTCAAGGGGAAGTGGTATTTCAGTCTCATATTCGACGTAACTTATCGATTCGTGTCACGATGTAAGTAGTGCATCGTAATTGTAAATCAACGCTGGCTCAACTTGGCACGACTTGTTAATTTGCTCGTTGTAACTTGTATCTCTGGCAATTGCAGAGTCATTTACCCCCTTTGAACGCCCTATCTTCTCGCGTTTAATGTCGTTACTGCAAACCATGATCGTTCCTTATAATTGCAGCGGGCTTTTCGAATTCCAACCCACGTACCGAAAATTCCAAACTGAGCACGAGTTTCGCTATAAATTATAATCGCCAAACAATTTCGCTAGAGAGGAGCCGGCTTTCCGGTTGTCGAAAGCGAACTTCACTTTTTTAAATCCGCCTGGAGTCGCGACAATTTTCGAGTTTATAGTAACGACTCTCTACGATGCGGTTATTGCACTCATAAAGTGCGGTCTCTTACTTCCGCATTTTATGTCCGAGAAGTCCCATATACTGCAGGAGCAAGAAATTGACACTTCCATCACTCACAGAAATCCTTGAAAGTATCATATAGATTCAAGTTTATTCTCTTGGGCTGTTTTATATTTTAAATTGCATAATATCTGAAATAAATTTTATTTTCACTTTGTGAAGAATTTTTAAACATCAAGTTTATCTATAAAAGTGTTTTACGGTGAACGATTTAGTTGTGGAAAATGTACAATACTAATTACAAAAGTTTATACAATTAGGTCTCTACTATTTCCAGGTAAAATGGACTGACTATATTCAACTTCTGACAATATTTTCATTATCTATCCAGACATTTGCCTTTCATAAAATTAACCTTTGTAAATCCTTTTCAGTCTCCAAGTAAAGAGTTACTATGAAAAAAAGTTCAAAGAGCTTAAACTGAGCCAAAAAGAGATTTGAATATAAAAGTTGATTTCAAGCCCTAGTGGTTCCGGCGCATTCTAATGGGACATGGAGAATGCGGTGCTGGGTTGCAAGACTATATGATCGCATTCTCTGTCTGCGAAGTAAAGGGTTGACTAATGGTGCGCACTAATTGTGCTACTGTGGATAGGGGACGGGGAAAGTAGATCGCTAGAGTGAGATCGAGCAGGTGTGGGAATGCATGAGAGAAATGATGGCTTAAAGGTAGGTATGCGTTTGACTCGGAAGAGGGGTGTGAACCTACCCGATAAATAGATTCAATTTGCCTCGACTTCCCTTTGACAGAACATTAAACTGAAATAGATAAATGGCACGCGAACAATTCTTGTTGATTCGCGAATACAGAAGTGATACATAATTGGCTGATAGCCATTTTTAACCTCGGCACTATCAGCTATCATGCTCGTTAATTGTATATCATAAATCAATGATTCACATAATTGGTTCCATTATCTTCCTTCGCTTTCGCGAAAAAAATTCAATTTATCTTAAATTGACGAGAATTAATAAGTCATAGCTTGAAATTCCTTCAACGCTGAATGATCCCAGGTTCTAATTAATTGAGACAAAAGCGACCCAAGTTCAATTTTAGGAGTCACGTTTTTATTCATTATGGAGCAAATGAAATAGTATTAAATGCAGCTTTATTTAAGCTCGAAATCTAAATTTATATGTTAATTGAACTTAAACCTCGCGATGTTTTCCTACTCTTAAAATTCAATGCAGTTTGCTTACTGTAGAATGAAAGAAAGATTTCTAAAGGGATTACAATTGAAATCATTGTTCACATCACTGCTAAACTTTGCGAGTTCTCTGAATAAATAGACTCGGAAGGGTATACGAGGCGTATTTTGCAAACGAACTGTAAAACTTTTCACTGCACAATCTGAATTAGACACTTCACAAAGCTCTTTAGGTCTTTCTCGAGCTGTACCCGTCAGGATAACATTTCACGGAGTGTTGAATCTTTTTTTTTTTTATCACAGAATCTGACTAAAACACTCCACTCACTCTTTACAATTTGGAAACTTTTAGAAATGTCCTAAATCCAAAGAGATACTCAATCCGAAAATGAAAAAATTAAATTATACTTTTTAAAAGTTTATAGGTAAATGTTGAAATTCAAACTTTTGATCCTCTAACGCGGAATATGTTTATATCCAGCTTTTATGATAATGCTTAAACTAAGAGCATTGTGTTAGTTATATTTCTTTGTGAAAAATGACACAGGTAACTGACAAATTTCAATTAGTAAAAAAGAAACGTCACTTGCAGCTCGCCAGTTGTTTCTAAAAGGGATACGTTAAAGGACGCTTTTGTCACTTAGAATTATTTTATCAATTCTAAAACGTGCAAAACTTTAAGCCCACTTTATGAACAGCTCCTATACTGAAAGAAACGTTTTATATAAATTAATTTGAGCTAAAAGATCAGAAAAGCAACTTTTTTCTTGCGCATATCCGTCTTTTCTTATCATCACTCTTAAATATTGTAACACTTTAAATTATTTTGCTGTTGGAATGTGATATGCAAAATAAATTAGCCTTATATTTCCTTTCCTTTATTTCTCCTCTTTATTCTTCTGACTGTAATTTTACTTTTTAATAGCAATCACTTAGTAATTTACTTTTCCTGCATGACCTAAATTCATTTGCTTGTTCGCCATCGATCATAGAAATCCTTCCGTGTACAATATGCCCCTTCGCTTGAAAGTTCGTGTTTGCAACCTTTGTTATGAATCAGCATTTTATATATCATCCGTACTATCGTGAAGACACTACTCTTTATTAATTGAAATTGATTTTTTAACATCATCTATTATGTCGAAATTAAATTTCAGAGTAAAGTTGAACGTAATGCTACATAAATGTTGGCAATTTTGTATACATATAAAATTTCAAGAATTCGCAGTGTCAAACTCTGTGAATTTCTACTTCTCCTTTTTATTATTCAGAGATTAAAATCACAAGTTCTGAAAGTGGAGAAAAGAAGTAAAAAAGATAATTGAACTTAAATATGGTTAGAAAGAGGTTTTGATAAGGAAGGCATATGTGTTTCAGTGACAGTGTCTACTGTCTAGTGTCTAGTGTCTACATATTCTACTTTTTGCCCTAATTAGAATTCGGCCGAGTGCAGGCTGCACGGCAGTGCAGCGACGTTCGCGAACCCACGTGAAAAGTTTTAGCCGCAAAATCGCACTGAATATTCATCGAGTAATGCGATTTCACAGTTTTGAGCTTACATCCGGTTCCGCTTTAACCCGCAGATAAATTCACGTCTGATATTGTGCCTGAAATTTCGGCACAAAGCAGCCCACGCCTCTAGAAACTGTGACGTCCCAACTTTGTTCGGAAGGACGTTCACGTGAAAAGTTGTAATTGCATAAATTTTAACTTGTTCGGTCAAAAACTGATTCTGACGAAAAATTAAAGAAAGGATACAATAGTTTGGTTTTTGATATTTTAAATTGCTTCTTGTTTGGTTATCCAAATGTAGTATAATAATATAATAATTTCGGGTTCAAAACGACGTTAATCTTGGAATACAGGTGAAATAAATTTTCTTTCTGATGTTATATTACACATGGATGAAACAAAGAGCAAAGTCGATTCAACTTTGATGCGCCTTTATTTAAAGTTGTATCGACAAGAATGGCATACCAAATTAGTAAAGTTATTTGCCTGGCGCAGAGTTGAGACAAAACTTGGAAGTTTTATCTGCACCATATCGTTCGTCCTCGTTCACCGTGTGACATGCTCGCCAGTGACGAGCATTCGATATTGTCGAACTTGAATAATTTTTCAACCATCTTCCATTTTCTTCTATTACTAATTTAAGACTTACTACTTTTTCTAAAAATTATTTCCCTCCATTAGAGTGAAATAGGTTCACAAATCAAAAATTGATTTCTAAAGTTTAGATTACAGAATATCAGTTGCTTAGAGTTGGCATGATTAGTAATAAACATGAGTGAATGTTGAATTAATTATTCAAATAATTAATTATGCACTAAAAAATAACATAAGAAACTCGTTTTTACAATTTGTGTATATATACGGCTCCTTTCTCTATTATGAATGTCGATTCCCAGCGAAAGTTATTATATGAACATTGAATGGGAAAATTGCATGCGCTATTGACTACTGTAATATATTTTCCAACAAATAATACCAAATTTACATTTTTTATCCTCATAGGAAGTACGTTTCATCTTATTTCAACTTTGGCTTTCAATAGGCGAGATATCTTGGATTCATAAAATCCTTGAAATTTCTCTCTAGTAGCGCTTCTGCCTTACAATTTTCAACGATGTAGGTTACGAATCGAGTCGATGGAGATAATAATTTTGATGGAAAGAAATTCAAAGAAACTGCGGTTTTCAGGTAGAATAGGGAGCAACGATGAGCGACGGTTTCTTTTCTCTTTCAAGTATTCCGGTATCGTTTCAACAGTAACGTCCTTATCTCCCTCCTTTCTCGATTCTTTTTTTCCACACGTTCAAGTAAAAGCGCTTTAGGAAATTCTGGTTTGAAAGACGGATTCTGTTATCGACGGCTATACAAGTCCTGAAGTTTAATCGGTTGATACGAAGAGCAAGCCGCTGCCCAATGTCCGCCTTCCCTTTTCTCATTTCCTTTATTCTTTTGTGTTGCAGAGGCTGCAGTGGTTCAGCAGCCACGCCCATCGAGAACTATGCTACTTGAAAGGAAGGAGCGACGACGAGTGCCAAAATTATGTAAGGGTCTTTGGCAGACAAGGCCCAGATCGCTTTTTAACATGTGGAACCAACGCATACAAGCCCCTCTGCAAACAATTTACAATTAAGGTAAGAATTTATATTTTTAAAGCATAAATTACTGCAAGTCTCTCATGAATTTAAATACAATTCGTCTCCCAGTTTTCCTTCTTCGAAATTTTCAAGACAATAGCCTATGAGGCTTGCAATAATCAAAATGTAAATGGCAATAAAATATTAAGTCGACGTTTTTATGAAAAATCTTGAAAAAGAAATATTTTTCCTTTTTTTAAGTAACCGAGATTGAATATTTTCAAGTGAAATTTCTATCTTTCGAAAGCTACCGTTATTAAATTTAAACTTGCAGTTTGAAACCGTTCAAACTTTCCAGCTACCGTAGGTTACAATCCTGCAAAACTAACTTTACAAACATTGTACTGCCTTTGGCTCTTTACGGTTTGTTGAAATTTTCAAAAAATGAATTTCCGAGTTGATTATTATACCATTTACGAGTACTCGTCTATATTTATATAACGTCGGAATTCATTTATTTGTGCAACAATCGTATGACACTCACTTCAATAACAGAACAGTTTTCATTGATTAAAGTTCAAATGAACTTTTCAAATGTCAGAGTAAATTGAAAAAGCCAATTCAGTAAGTCCACAAATATAACTGACAATATATGTTACCATGTTCTTTATTTATTACATTTTCGCAAATGAATATGACTGATGGAATTAAATTCAACTTGTATTCGGATAGTCGTGTTTGCATTAAAATAATAATGCGCACCTATATTTTTAACGTAAAGCAATCATTTAGCCACGACTGCAATTAAATGCGATAAAACAATACAGATAATGAACGTAGGTGAGAGTAAGATAATTTGTGTTACGCAGTCACGCAACGTATGTGCACACTTCATAGATACAGTTTATTTGATTTTAACTCTGAAAGTAATTACACAAATGGAAGTGCGCAACAGGATAAAATTGTAGAGAGAAAATTGATAAAACTCAATACGAAACTACAATAGTTACTTTAACGATTTTGCAGTGTCCAACTATTGGCAAACTCGAATTGAATGAAAAAGTTTTAATTTTAATTGGACTGAGCCTAAATTTAAAATTCTAAATGCACATTATAAAAAAAGATCTTAAATTTAATTAGTGTGCGGTTGTTGAACCTTTTAAAGCAGATATGAAAAGAAATTAGGGATGTGAAGAAAAACCTCACTTCACACTTGAAAATAAAAAATGTACATTTTTGATGAAAGCCAATTCAGGAAGGATAGAGTATTTATGTCAGAGGCACGATAGACACCTTGTATATCACATTTAGTAGTCCCGGATCTTTTATGTCGCTGCAGCGAGGTACATGCACGGTCGATGAAAAGACAAAAGAACTTTTGCCTCGCCAAGCGAATCTCTTGGCAGAGATTTCACTGCAGTACCCAAAAACCTCGTTCCATATGCCTTGAATGTGACTAGGTTCACGCAATCATGCTTCAAAGTTTCAAATTACTTTTATTTTCGCAATATAACCACCCTGCGCATTTAATATTCAGAATAAATTAGACCACAAACATCGTATGTTATAATTATTAAACTTTCAAACTAAAACGTTCAAAACGGAACAATTTTACACTGGATGAATTTAAAAACATTTTTTTATAACAGAGAGTTAAGTTTAAATAGAGAGTTCAAGTTTAAAACATTTTTAATTCGTAATCGAGTACAATAGTGAGACGTGACACCTCCCCCCATAAGTCGAAAATGGTAATTGTAAGGAGCTCACAATCCTTCTTAAATCTAAAATGAGAGTGAGAAGCAACATTATAATTTGAAGTGATGAGATTTTCTTGTTCGATTGGATATCTTCGCGGTCTTCAAAAGCACAGCGAAAGATCTTAACGGGAAGAAGAACTATGCTGCAGACTGGCGGAAATGCCAAGGGTGATTTATTTGGCCGTAAGTCTCTTTGTGCACGCGCGTTGGTAGTTTCGTACGGAAAACTGGAGAGCGCATTCGTTACGCTCCACAGCCCTCTCTTTCTTTCACAAACGAGCATCGCCAAGTCGTTTACGCAGGCACAGGTGTGCTACGCTTATACTGACATTCAAGTATCCTTATCATCTGTACAATTTTCACCCTGAAGAAAAATTCTCCTTTTTCTTTACGTTACCGACTAGTCTCTCATCTTTAAGGCGTGAATGGAAGCGTTAGAGCTACTTAGTAAATTAGTTTCAGACTGTGGTAGGCATTAAAGTTACTTACTAAATTACGTAGACACTGGCTGGGAATCTTTTACCGTAACAAGTCTCCCGAATCCACGTTCCTTGTCTTTTCTTAACGTTAGCTTCCCGGTGTAATAAGACTCATTAGTTCGAAACGGGATCTTTCATACCAGTTCTTAAACTCAGTTTCTTCAGGAAAACTCGATTAGCACGACAAGTAAAAATGTTAGAATAAGATCCACTTAGTCAAGCATACTATTAATTATTCTTTCCCGTATCTTTTATTTTTGTTATATAACATCGGTTTTGAATAATTGACAAGAGGTTTTAGTGGAAGTCTATCTCGATTGTGTATAAATTATTCTTAGTAAAAGGAAGAATTTATCAGTGACCCAAGTTTATAAAATTGTCATCCTGGGCATTAAAATTTGACTAGAAAATAAATTTATGAAAAACACCAAGAGAGGTAGACCTTTGCAGGGACGAGTTTATTTTTCTATTTTACTTCTCGCCAATGCGGATGTGAGCGCGAATATTTATGTTGAGAGGAAACTGAATCAAGCCGATAGACGAAAAGAAACGCGAGAGAGAAAATAGCCTTCGAAATCTCAAGGGAGTGTTAGTGCTTTACAATTTCTGCACGAAGAAAGAGTCGACGAAAGACTATTCGTGTTGCTTTCGATTCGTTGTTATCCCTCGCTCTTATCATCGATACGAAAATCTAAAGCGAAGTTTCAGTAACTAACTTCATTTTCGTTTTAAGAAACTGTTAAGGAAATGATTATCCTCAGTACGTGCAAACGTATTGAGAGGTTTTACTTATTTCATAATGACAAAATTCGTTCGTTAAACAATTTAAACCCTGAAATTTTTCATATATAATATTTACATACAGTACAAATATAACAATTTAAAGGTATTGAAAAAACAGTTCTTTTTTGATAATAAAAGAAATTTCGGGATAAAATATTAACAAGAGAACATGGTTCCCTTCAGTGTCATACAGTTTTAGACCTAAAGAGCAAAGCATAGACTAACCGCGTTAAAAAGAAATTCGTTCTTGATGATATACAGAGAACGAGGAGCCATTACTCACTTTTAGCAGCCAAGTGGGCACAAAAATGCAAAAGGAGCCCACTACAAGGCGCAGTAATCCAGTTCTTTACTCGATCTCATTTCAACGCTATTTTTCCAAGCAGTCGTTTTAAATACTTCAGTCAGAAAGAAACCTAGTATAAAAATTTAAATATTTTGATAATGCTTTAAAATAGTCTGAAACCTTTGCTTGTAGACATATGCCATTTACTTTAACTGATTTTGTAATTAAATCGATTCTAATTTTTGCCAGTTCATGAATAATCCATTGTTTCCCGAAACTCGACAAGTAAATACGAGGAGGTAGAATCGTTTTGGACCACTGTGTGTATAAGCTTACGAACGGTATATTGTGTAATTGACTGCAGCGCTTCTCCATTTAGCGTAAATTTCACCACCGTATAAACTATAAAGCTCTCCAATAACAGCCCGATCGGTTCGTGCCACAAGTTCGTATGTACGACGTCATTTTTCATGCAGGAAACACAGTCCACTAGTAGAGAGGGTGTAAAAATAAAACCGTGATCACTTCCGATGATCGATCAAAACTTGACAACGTTCATTTTGCCTAAAATTGCTTGCGACAGTTTCACCTATCGATTGCAATAAAAATTTAAATACTAAATATTCCTATTTGGAAAGGAGTGATTGCAACTTAAATCCATCATTATATTATAACTGCATTAACCTACCAATCAATAATTTATATGAAACGAAGTTGTAGAAAATTCAGTATGAATTTTTCAGAAATGTTTTTATTTTTAAACCGGATATAAAAGCTTTGAACACTTATTTATTGAAAGCGAAAATTCTATTTCAAAAAACCACTCGAATCGGGAAGAGAACATCGATTATTCTGGAATGATGAAGTATTGCCCTTATTAGAAACTTAATTAGAAGCAATAAATTATGTTGCACATTCAGATCCGGTGATTACGGCTATACGATTTTCTCAGTGCAGTTAATTTCACGCGACAGTTATTTTCCAGAGAAAAATGACAATTACGGTTAACAGTCGGCGAAATAAATTTCCATTCGTCTCGACTAAATCTCTATCTTTCCCTTGTGCAGATATAAAATAGCAGCACACGACCAACTGCACAATTCGCGTTGACTAGAGGTTGCTTTTTGCCCCAGCGATGGATCATTTCTACGTCCATTAACGTACGGAAACGGGTCGTAAATTATACAATTATAAATACGAGATGCAATAAACGACACCGGCAGCTCGATCGTGAGAGAGTCGTGAATCAGTTTCGCACGATTTAAGTTACAGAGGCTGGCAGATTCCGCGATAAGTATCTCTCAGATATCTACTTACCGCTATATGAAACGCCCAGGTATACAATTCGCCGTGATCCATGGTGTTTCTTAATATCTCTCCACGAAACTAAGCGCGTGCGTGTTTCGTCTTTTTAGACATTGAAATGACTATATTTAAATCTGCACGCTAAATGAATTGACCAAGAAGGTTAGCGAACTACGCATGAAGCTGGGTGAAATGCATGTCCTTTTTAGAAAAAGAATGGCTCGTGAAACTCATATCCCAGTAAGAATGACGCGACTCCTACTGCTCTGATAAAACGATTTATGGCACCAGGAGCCATGATAAAAAAAAGTGTCATCGCTTATTCTGCCTGATATGGGACATTGAGTTGCCTCGGGCTTCGTGACTACAACAAAAACGTGACGCTGGCACAATTTATCCGAGGAATTGTCAATTCAAAAAAAATAAAGGAGTTAAAAAGGGAAAAATAGGAAAAGAGAAGAAAAACGATGAAAAAAGCTCTCGGGGTGTCTTCTGAGGACGAGAAGTTCTAAGCTAGGAGAACCAGTGCAAAGAAGGAAAGGGCAGTGGCGTAACTAGGATTTAAAACTTCAATTTTTATGTGACTAGAATTAAAAGAATATTTGTCAATTATTGAACAACTGATCGGTACTTTTATCAAGTCCGACGGATCTGTTGAACCAAAAACTGCTTAACTTCTCTGATCGAATGGGAAGTCTTAAACCATTCTATGTGTCCAAACGGCTACATTTTGTTAAAAATCTTTTGTTGAAAAAATAACTCATACCTGAATCATTGTTCTTTTTTTTTTAAATTTAGTCCTTTCATTGAGTAATGAATTAATCAAATTAACAGAGATATGAGTAGAAATATCTACCGATGTAAAATATACACGTTAACTAATAATTTTTGTACTTGGCTCGATTTGAATAAATTTTAATTAAACTATGTGTTGAGGAAAGAATAATTTATTTAAAATATAAAATTTCGACTTTTTTGTATAACTCATTTAAGAAAGGACACAAGCACTTTGCTATAAAATAACGAGAAATTAAAATATTTTATGAGTGCATCTACAGGCGTGCAGAGTAGCGCAGTAGATTACAAATAATGATGAAAAAAGTAATATTTTAAGTAAAATTACTGTATAGTTATGGAGATAAGGCAGCCGGAAAGGTTCCCCTTGAAATTAGGGTATTTACGCCAATGTGAGGGAATTGCACACTGCTAAAGAGATAGAGAAAGGGCGATTCAAGTTAAAAGACGAGAAGGGGGTTGCTGCAGATAGGCTGAAGGTTGGCCGCGTACGGAAGCTATATTAACCCACGTGACTGGAATAAAGCGAGAAGGCTTTTCGAGTGGTACCAGATGGGGAATTTCGAGCTTCCGATAGACTGAGAAAATATGCCCTTGTTCGTTTATCTCGTGGCAATGACACTCCTGCTTTTGCTATTATCCTCAGGCCCTTTCCGTTCTCGTTTTTTGCAATTTCTTGGTATTTCCTACCTGCTGGCTCGTGACCATTGCAGTCAGAATAGCTCCCAAAAACCTAATGAACCGGGAGAAACGTCGCAATGCAAGTCGACCCTTGCCGAGAAGAAACATTTCCGTCCAACTCAAATCACTTTTCGTATAAGATAAAGTTTTTCTTCCATTCAGTACACTCGGCCCTTTGAATTGAAATCTACTCGATTGAAAATTCTTTCAATCACTTCCAAGATTTTCTTTAAAGTAAAAAACATTCTTACATAAGAATACCTTAGATGACGAAGTAAAGTTTGAAATTGTTACATCAAAAAGTAAACAATGCAACCTGGAAAATAATTAAAAAATATTGGAAATACTTAGTAAATGTATATTCACTTTTATGCAAAGTAGAAGTGCATTGTATATGCCGGCGTACTACTATTTTTGCTAGTAGAATGATACAAGTACCTGCAAGGCAGAAACGGTCTGGCCGAAGTCGTCGATATCTACTTGGCAATTGGTATGCATTGCTAAGCAGTGATGCGTGTTCGTGGATAGGTTTGGTGTAGTCCAACGGGAAAATATAAATTATCTGCGACAATAAAACAAGCAGCGATCGATTCCCCATCGCACGATTTAAAACCACCGTTGTTCTTCTCATGGACATTTCACGAAGTGACCCCATAAAAGTTCTTCTCCACGTATTTTTTTCCCGGCGTTAAGTACTCGGCAGCAATGCTAGGCCATTTCGCTTTACACTCGTGTTTCCGTCTTAATGTTCTACAAAATGGACAGACTTTTTACGGGTGCGATCCTTCCCGGATATCCATCGGATACCGGATGTCATTGTCCCCAGTTTCATATATATGTCTCTTACTTCTTTTACATATACTTTTTACTTAATAAATCATTAGAAAACATCAGCTGAAGATTACTTTTTAGTACAGATGTATCTAATTACATATATGTCTAATTGTCCATTTTATCAGTGACCGTTTTAGACATAATTCCCTCACATGCTTATTATTTATACATATACTCATACATACATTACTTATAAAGATATGTAGATTGTAGAATAAAAATATGGGAATGAGCATGCGGATAAATATGGCAAAAAGAAAATGGAAATATTATATTACATCTCCATAAAAGAAGTTCTGGTATATGGCCTGGGATGTATAAAACCATGGAACTGTGATAATTATGAACATCTGTTCCAGTGCTCAATTTCAAATTCAAATCTCTCCCCTGCGATAGCCCTGGTATTCATTCTTCATTCGCTTCCATTTTCTGGCTTACGCGGCAATTTCGCTTTCCGTTCTTTGTCGAATCGTTAGTCGTATACATCCAGCACTGTTATCTCATGAATACCAATTTCTCAAACTCTAAATTGTCATCCTGAAGCTTGCATTTTTTGAAAACGTGAAGCATTTAATCTAACTAATAGAAATGCCCAGAGAGTGAGGCACGCAATTATCTTTATAGGAATTTAATCATAATTATAAACTCTTTTTAACACGATAAAAGGTATTATTAGATTGAAAAAGAGTACCGTTTAAAAATATTTAAATTTCAAAGCACGGAAAAAATTATCAGTCCCTATGAAAAATGACTTTCGCGAAAATAGGAATGGCGGACTTGAGTAAACTCGACATTTCCAAATGGCGTATTCGCGGGTCTATCAAAAGTAATTTTGCAAATGGAGCGTTCCATTTTCAATACGTGAATTCTGTAAAATTACAGATTTGTTGAAAAGCTATTCATGGTTTTATGTCGAGAATGGAAGAACTTTACCTTTTCGCGAATTTAAAAAAAAATGAAGTTACATGTTAGAAATGTTTAAAGTGATATAACTTAATTTAGTGCAATTTTCTATTAAATTATACATTACATGTTAAAAATGAAATATCGTTCAATAAATATTTATAAGTATTTTAAACCAGCTAAATTTCAATATAAAAAAATTGTTTGAATACAGTGTGGTCAGTGCGAATAAGTTGACCAAAGCAATGATTTAAACGGATTTTAAAATGATTCGCATCGTTCACTGAAAAAGCAAGCGAAAACTCGTATCAGCTCATTGAATGATATAAATTAAAGGTTATATGGACGCAAAATCTCTTGAAATTGGCCGGTTTGATAGATTTTTCAGCATGAATGTTTTTATGAAATTCTGAAGCTTGGTATACGATTCAGATAAAAGCCGAAACGTTTGCCACGCATGTATGACATTTTAGAGGCTTTTCACTACGTGGAAAGTACTTCTTTGATCCTTGGTTCATACATACACCTATGTATGTATGAACAAAATTATACTGAGGCAAAAGCACTAGATCCTCTCTAGGAACTCAAACTCAAATTTTTTCGATATTATGCAGTAAATCCCAGGGCGTGACATTTTAACTCTAAAGTGGATCAAAGTCTTGCACAATGCAGAAACAGCTGACAAGTAGCAAAAATTTGATCAACTTTAGATAAAAATTTGACGCCTTGGGACATACAAAGTATAAATTTTTTTCATTGATAAACATTTCTTACCATTTTCTATTTGACATTATTTCGCACATTTTTTCTTAGACTCCGTTTCTCATCTTATTCTCACATACATTTGAAAACTTGAATGGTTTTCAATGCAGATCCAGAATAGACTTGCAAATGTCTTTATCCGTTGAAATTGAGTAAGTTTTTGCATTTAGAAGTCACTTACAGAATTTGCTATATAATTAGTTTTTCCGTAAGAGTTTGCAACCACTATTCCGAGGCACAAAGGTTTCCATTCACAGTTGGCGTACAACCTAACAACCTTCCAAATGAGAGTTCTTGTCTTTAGTAAACTACTTGCACACAGTGTATCTACTTCAGAGTGTGTATTCGTATAAGCAATATGTGTTGTTACGCTGTATACAACTCAGTACATATAAGTTTCTACCTCCGTCTTTATTCGCAGCCCCATTTCATTTACCGCAGCAGCTTGCAAACCTTAAATGATAGACGCATCGTCAACAAACACTAACAGCACCATTCTATTTTCAAATTCTAATTAAAGTTGCGATTTACCTTCTTCGCTCTGCACCGATTGAATAGTTCACAAAATTTTTACTGACAAAGTGTCCAATTTTCAAGGAATTATTTAATCGCCTGATGTCATGTCGGTCGTTGCCCCATAAGGAACATGCGTAAAAACGGTACAGCTCGTATGTACTTCTTGTGACGTTTCCGGGTGTGGATATAATGCACCCAAGAATGAAGACACTATTACCGCTGATCCAGAGAATGCGCTAGGAATTCTCTTGTGAATGCTCGACTACTGCGACCTGGTAGGCTACAATCTCGAGAGCAATGTGCACATTAAACCGTTATATGCCATTGGGAGGTCTGCGTTTCAAGCATTCGGCTTATTCGCGATGGATCGATTGTCATTCGCCATGGGTTCTGCTTGTTTGATCGCGATCAAATCCAAACCGCAATTAGACGCAGCCCCTCTGAAATTGCTCTCTTCTGCATCAAACGCGCATCAACCTTTCTTATCACACGAAAAGCACACACGAAAATCTGGAGCTTCTCAAGTCTCTTTGATTGCTAACTCACAAAGTCGAAAATCCGATTTTCCTATTACGTTTTACGCTTGAGTGAACAAAGAGGAAATATTCTTTATTCTTTAGCTTCACGTTATTATAAACTTAAATTTGAATAAAATACGCTCACTTGTAAGAATGTAAGTCAACTCGTCATGTATACTGAATTTATCATGTCATGTCGTTCGTGGCACTTTTCATTTTTCCTTTATCATTTTGGATTACCTAAGATTGAATACTTTTTACATCACTTTTTACATTACTTGAAAAGCTTCTTAAGTTTGTCTCTACTACTCAAAATCTCTGTTCCACTCTGACCTATATTTTGCAAAATACGACGTCATATGCAATATCAGAACGTCTAGTTCTTTGTCATATTTTAAAGATCACTATGTATGAATTCAAGTGCTCCGTCTTACTGCTACTTTCCGTTACTACTTAGCTTGCGAAGACTGTGCAATAGGACATGACACTTTCAAAGACATGTTTTATATTATCACATCATTGTATAGAGAATGGTATTTCAATTTTAAAAATACTGAACCACTCGAAAAGATTTATATAATTTTACAGAATTTCCCTTGTCTTTATTTAAATTCGAATCGTTCTCGGGACGTTCATTAATGCTGAGCAAGTTATCAGCAAGACGTTAAAAATAAAGAACTAAATTTAATTAGGAAGTAGCTGAATAGAATTTCATTCCGAAGTTTTCATATCTGATCAAAAGGAAGTTCCCAACAAAACCAGGCAAATGAAAAGTCGATTTACTTGAGGAAATAATGTAAAGAGTATAATTATATGTAATGAATATAATTCTGAAAATTATATTTCTCTTTTTATTTTCTTAATTAAATATTAAAGATTCAGTTTGAACAAAGTGGTGATAATTTAATACAGGCGACTGATCTGCGACTGAATTGTTTCACATTAATTATCCCAAAAGAATGAGGCTGTAACAAAGTTCCCAGTTTGGGAGAGTTGCCAAGTGATAATCTATGGAAATTAGTCCATAAATAATCGTGTTGCCAGGAGTTTCGACTGGACTTTTAAGGGTTGAGTCTCGCTTATAGTGCGGTGCACGTGCACTTATAAGAAAAAGCATTCGCACGTGTAATAGTCTCCGAAGATGCGAAACCTTACAGACGTTCTGGCTGTCGCGTAAAAAGTCTTTCCCGTCAGCTCAGCCTTATTACAAGCCTCCTTGGCTGAGGGCCAACGACCCTCTTATATGACAACGACCATTTGTCGTTTTGATTGTCATTATTGTCGTTCATCTGAACGTTGCTCTAAAATAAATCAGTAGCATTCAACTCAGAAATTTAGCTCTTTTAAAAATATGTGCTAGACGTTAAAATAGTTTCTATTCAAAAAATCCATTCGTCAAAATAAAATTGAGGACTTCCTTTTGAAACAATGTATGAATAATTAAGGTAAATGACTGAAGGTTTTCATAATACCTTATATTAAATTATATTCGGAAGAGGAAGTAGACTTAATTTAAAAATTCTCTTAAATTCTCAGAAGTTGTTCGAATTCAATTTTCAACTTTTTCACTTGGATTGAATGTTGTTCGCCGTGTTTGGTTTGGATAACTTTTTTTCCGGTGCATCCTGAAATTGAAAAAGAGTAAGCCGGTCGATATTTAGGTATCGTTACGCGAAATCCAATGCTCGGTATGTCAGCCAACAGGAAAATAACGGCTAGCAGACCGACATGAATCGATCGGTCACGTGAGTAGCAGATAGCAGAAAGCTGCGACGCGTCATCCCCCATGTATCGCTGGGGCTGACGAAATAAATCCGAAATGTCACTGGCGGCCGATTTCCGGTCTACATATGCTAGCCGGCTTTTTGTCGCGACTTTATACGCCGCTTTTCTCTATACTTGCAATCCAGGATTAAACTGGCACAGTCCTGAATATCCTACGCGTCCAAGCAAAATCCTAAGCCCTCGATTTCTCGCTTTTATAAATAATAAATGTATTGAGCACTATGAGGCACATGCCTTCTTCCAGCGGATTTACCAGCATATAATAACAAGCTTTAATCTGGATCTAAATGAAAATCTAGCTTCGTTTTTCTGTTGGTAAATGAAAAAAATTAGATCTTTAAAACTAATTCATATTCTCGCTTTTGTGTTGAATAAAAAAAATTGAATTAAAGGACAATCAAATTGTTAAAAAAATAGTATTATAAAAACACGCAGGTTGAAAACAGCTTCACTGAAAAATAAATGGTTGTGACGTGACTATCAATAATTTCCGAGACACTTATATATTTTCCGATCCTGATATCCTTCCACGATTCGAGGAATGTGCTTTCACACTGACCCTCTTGGGAAGCATATTGCGATCTCAGGATGGAATCGAAGACGAAGCCGTAAAATGCGCCGATTTCATCCACGAGCTGGACGAAAGCGTATGTACGTACATTCCGATAGTCATGTACGTATGTGTGTAGGTATATATAGAACGCCACCTGGAATGTAATACCGCTGTCTATATAATATTATGTATTACGTAAGAGCAGGGTGGTTCAGTCTGCAACCTAGCAAGGTAGAATAGACTCAGTACCGTATTCAGTCCACATGCAAACGGGTCCTACAAACAATGAATCTTCGAACAATAATCCTTTAATAGACTTATTAACAATTATATGTCAGACGTGACACCTCCCATCTTACTTCAAGCTATTTTAAATCATCAAATACTTATAGATCAAGAAAGTATTGTTACACTTAATTTAAAAAATTTCTTTCAAAATTAGTTTAACTTTTACGAGTAGCAGCGAGAGGATACTTTTAATTTATTTTGGAACTCGAAATTCCAGATTGAACTAGTAATCATGGTGTGTCTGTCTCGTGACGGCCCTGTGGTTGGAGTCTGCTAGGTTCGCTGGCTAGGCTCCAAGCACCCCTGTACGACCCCTACACCTATCTAGTATCTCTAACAGCTTGGGTCAGACCGCGATATTGCTTCATGGCGTTTTCCTCTATGGTCCGTATAATCTAGTCTGTCAGCCGGCTGTTTCACTGAAAAATCATCGCGTAAAAAGTCCCATTGCTCGTTGGTGCATTCGCAGGCGCAAACGACCTGTGTACCATTGAACTCGACGAGAATTCCCATCATTTCCGTCTCTCTTTCCGGTCCGGTGGAGAGCTTGCTATCTAGCAATGAATTTTTGGCAGCGGATCGCGATGCCCCACGCGATTATACATACACGCTGAAAAAAAAACCGACAAGCTTTATATGGCTTCCATATATCTAGGAGGGTCGTGAATAACATCAAAGATTCAATATTGAAAGGAAAAAAACTCTCAGACTAATTAACTCAACGCCTTCGAATATTAATTTAATAATTAGGCGAGTGCAATAATTCTAAGCATGAATATTATAGTTTTGAAAGTTTCATATTTCGATAAAAAATTGTGTTTACCAACAATTTTTGATTAATGATTTAGAAAGTAAAATGCGAATTGGAATTTCCACGATATTTTGAAACTTGAGTTGGTGAGATTAAAAACTGAATATTCTGAAACTCACTCGATGACAAACCACTTGCAATTTCACATCGCATCGTAGAGTAGCAAGCAGGAAAGACCCTTGGTTACTCTCGTCGCGATTACTCTCCTACTTGCGGCCAAATGCCTTTCGAGTCTATTGCAGACGTGGATCGGAACACTTTCCGGTCCTCAGCGGGATCGCTCGTTGTGGATGTCGAATTATCCGACTCTGCCTGCGTGGCGACTATTGCTTAATGATTGCTAATGGAACGAAATGGTCCGAGCTTCAATGGAACTCGAGGCATACGTACATAATAAAGCGAATGTTACAAGCCTCTGTCGTATATCAGTCGCCTATAGATCTGAGAACCGATTCGCTGCGATTATTCTTAAACCACAGCTCTTTCCTCGTTACGACCCTGAATATATATACCTTAACCTTCCTCGTCGCCTTTTCTCGAAGGTGGCATCAATGGGAGAGTCATCCTGATTAACGAGCTCGTCCGACCAGTTATGCTATTCAAAAACACGCAAAGCATTCACCGATGCCTTGCCTTATTTCTCCATTTGTTCCTATCAAAGCAAAGCATTTTTAAATTCAACGAGTCAACCAGCGTTACGAATTTTCGTTGTGAAATCGAATCGACGTTTTATGAATTTAAATTTCAGCGAAATTTAAATTGGAACCAAACTCTGTTTCAAACTAATTTCGTGTTGTTCAGTGATAGAGTTTTATTGGCGCGAATCAGGAGATTTGATTTGTAGCTAGTAGTTATCGTTCAAGTGATACGTTTTCATTTTTCTGTTGATTTTATTTTTCTGGCTTAACCCTCTATCAAATTAATCTGAAATCTTCATGATCAGAGATAATAGACAGAGATACTATGATACTAAATTGCAAACATTGCGCTCATTATTTGCTCTGTTCAGATTAACTGGTAAGAGTAAGCTATAATTATTAATTTTCCTTGATAATGCTGCAGTGAACTTTGCATCATCTCAATCTTGAATTAATACCATCAATCTTATCAGAGCAATACAGGTATATATACATATATATATAATACATATATATATATATTACATATATATATATCGATTGAACCTGCTCGTCCGTGCACGATACAATGTTGCTTCCGCCGGAAGTAATTGCTTCGCCGGAAACAGACTGAAACAGACAGGGATTCGCAATTTATGCTAGCCACGCCTCCTTTTCGTTGGCCGGTCACTGAAGGCCAAGAAATTCGAACGTATAACTTCCTCGTTCCCGCTTCACAAGTGTTTAGAAACTCCTAATGTCCAATTCGTATCATATTATACATATCTGCCGAAGACA
>JAUEJJ010000021.1:12773196-12784884 GCA_032164275.1 Synergus coniferae | reverse complement strand
TTTCAATAATGAAATGTCTGATTTAAATCGTTATGATAAGCTAATAATATACATTGCTTTTAAATTTTATATTTTATATTCCCTAGAGTCCGTTTGTAAATTAATTTAATCCCATTTACAAAGTAATTGCAGAAATTTTCAAAATTGTTCTAATTACACTTCATTTTGTCATATGAACCTTGCAATTCACCATCCATGTGATAATTATCATTTAACGAGATAAATTAAAAAATTTTAAATATTCATTACACGTTTCAAATTGAATTTCGGTTTCGAGAACGTTGACCATAGTTTAGTTAAACCAAAGTATGCTCGAAATAGAGATAATGGCAATTTGGATCGCAAGTGACTATAAAAAAATTATGGTGACTTAAGGGATAAAAGTATATTGTAACAATATGATGATAATCCAAGTCGTAAAGAACGCTTATTTGTGAGAATAATTTACGGTTAGTATATTTAACCATATCCTTTTGTTAGGTACACGTACCTTTCTCTTAGTACACGCGATTTTCCTGGATTCTATAGGTCTTTTCCTTACACCCCGGCTTCACTAGCATAATGAATGGCTGACTCGCAAGTGGCGCAGTCTCACGAATATAATCTTTGGTTTGCTTGCGACCTCGTAAATTCCTAACATAGTAAGTAGACTCTGAAAGCGATATAGGAAGACGTATCTGGTGACACCAAACGGAACGCTGGAAATGCTGGAATCGCTGGATAAGATTAAGAGAATGAGAAAATCCTCCCTAGCCAAATTTTCACAATATATTCGTACAATTTAACACTTTGAAATATAGGAAAAATATCCAGTCTTCTCGGTCTATTAATAAAAAGCATTTTTTAACTCAAGTATATTGTACTCAAATATATTTTCTGCTTATGAAATAGATCATCAAGCCAAATTCTAATAACATTCGTCCCTAGTCAATTCCTCCCTGTAGGAGTATACATTCTCATGATTTAGAGAACTTCTGGGGCCGATAAGATTCACGCGTAGGGTAATTTACGTTTCCATGATACTCAACCAAAATTGTATTCCAGGTTGAAATCTTGAGTTAGTGTTGCCAATTCTTATTTATTTTTCTTACATTTACCTAAAGAGTGCGAGAACTCGCCCTTCATGACAATCCATTAAATTTTGGTGAAATTGGAATGACCATTTTTACGAGCGTATCGGTCCACTGGACATGAGAAAAATGAAACTTCCTCGATCCGGCGACGTCGAATTTCCCGTGTGGATGAAAAACCAGTCTTGCCTGACGTTGCTCATGTGATGAGAAATGTCCAAATCTTTCCGCAGAAAGTTTTCCTTCGCCTTGATAAAAGGGTCACAGAAAAAATTCTTGAAAATGCGATTTACGCTTATAGAGCAAATTTTATTACGTCTGGGTAATATTACCGCAATTTTGAGAGAACCTTTTGATTTACTGCACTGCACGGAGAAAACAGAGTTTGCTAAACTTACAGAACTGGTGACAGTGTGCGCATTTTTCTGTGATGTTTACAGAAAATCAGATACGAAATTTCAGTAACGTTCACAGGGAATTTTGAGTCAAGTTATAAAATACTCTGAAATTCTTTAAATATTACAGAAAATCTTATACACTAAACTGATGACGCTCTTTGTAAAGTTAATATAGATTTTTTCTATATGTGTAAATTCCGTTAATGGCTGTTCAAATTAATGCTTTAATTTTAATTATGATCAATTATGCTAGATATTATATATACTCGTCGGACCTAGATTCAATATCAATATTAGTAATTTATTGAAGGTGCTGAATGTGTAGCAAACATACGATATGCAAATTCTGAAGAAAATTGAATTTTAATTTAGGTCATGTCTGTGAGTTTCAAATAAAATTATGAGAGTTTTTAACCTAAAGATCTACCCGATTTCATTTCGAGTTGGTTTACGCACTCGAGTCGAGAATCCTCATCTGCATAGTAAAGTAACATAAACCTTCTTTTCATTATTAATGAACCTGGCGAAGCAGAACGAATCGTAGCGAGTTTCGCCATTGATAAATGCGCTTTATCAACTGCATTGACGTGTTGAAATGCACAGTCTCTTGTTGTTGACTAAAGCAAATGTGTATCGTGCTCAGGCTCGTATCAATGTATGTAATCCAAGTCCTATCCAGTGATAAATTATCATACAACACAATGCGCTGAAAAGAAGGGGAGTTTTGTGTAATCAGTTTCTGCTGTTCTTCGAAAAATCAGAAGCTGATAAAAGACGTACATTAGGTTTTTGAATCATTTCTTGCCTTATCGAAAAATTAAAAGTAATCAGTTTACTAAACGAAACTGGAAAAAATTCCAATATTAAGGTCTAATGATAGTGAGCCATTATAAATTTGTGTGTGCTAATCTGAAATTGGATAAGAGTAAAGAAAATGAAATTTAGACTAGCAATTTGACGCCCCTGAAATTGGCAGGGATAGTGAAGGTTATTTACAAAGTTGCTGGTCCCTGGCAGAGTTGAGAGAATGCAGGTGAGGAAAGCGATCCCAGTTGGTACGTGATCCAGCGTTCGAACCGTCGGAGACGATGTCCCAATTCTTTTATCCACCCTTCCTAACTCTCGATATTTTCCTTACTTCGTGCTTGGCTTTCTGTACGATCTACGAAAGAGAGAAGGATAAAAAGTAAAAATACAAGCGTGCGACGAACTTTGCCAGGCACGTCTTTCCCTGTTCTCTCGGAACGAAGAACATTGTCAGCTAAACCTTCACCAGCTCCTGCGAGTCTCTTGTTTTCTGTACCAAAAACATATACGTATGCAACAAAGGTGCTGCTGTAATTCCCGAATTGTTCTCTCGAACTCAAAGAAACCAGGCATGAGAATTGAAACAACACGAGTAGTATAAAATTAAATGCACTCGAAACTATTTTCTAGTTAGATAAAAAAGAAGTTTCAAAAATCTCCTGTTTTTCTCAGTTGCGATTTTTTCTCTAACTTTGATAACACAGAAGATATTCTATGTAGGATTGATAGTGTATATATTATACATATATTTAATGTATTCTGGGGATATAAGTAACATAAAAATGGAGGGTTCGGACAAAAAAGAATGGCTCGTTGAAGCAGACTGGAGTGACGGTTTTATTTTATGGGAAGACAATGAATTTTTTATGTTTGACTTATACTACTATTTCGCTTTGTAGGTAGAAGCTAAAGGGATTCCCTATTCTTCTTCTCAGCAAACAAATTTCGTATTCACTACTGACTCTGTATTTCGTTTCTTGGTATTCCAACTCTTATTTCCAATTTACACTTTTCGATTTTACGAGTTTCTGCGGTCACATCAAGATTCTGTGAAGTATTTGTTATTAATGATATACTATTTCTGATTTAATTAATTTTTCATCTATAAAAGAAGTATGAAATATTCATTTGACACTTATTTCCAATATCAATTATGAAAAGGGAATATTTTACAATGTTTCATTATATATGAAGTCATAATCATCGTAAATATTCAGGTAGATTTTATCTAATATATTTATGACGTTTTTTTAACGGAAAATTCAGCTAATTAATCTTTAGACATGAATTGTAAATCCAGAATTTAATAATAGTAAATATATTCAGAGATCGAATGTTCTTAACATTTTTATCGATAATGAAGAATGTGTTATGTGGGAAGATGAGATTTTCTCCACGGATACTTCCAATTGAGAAAATTTCTCATTCCCTTCATTCATTATTCATTTGATTCTTTCTCGTCGATTGCAGCTATATTAAAAGCTTATCAACCGAGGTTTTTCTTTAATCTTGCTCTGTTGTATATGAATCTTCGAAGACAATCTATTCCTCCCACTGAAAGATAATTCCCCGGAAATCATATCTACAACGAGAAATCTCATCGTTCATCAGTCCCGGAAATCGATAACGACGTTGAACTAATTTCCTTTTTCTGAATAACTCTGTTTTCACATTTACGACTTCTCTACTGACTCAAGTGATTATTAATCTATTTTAATATTTACATTATTTTCTATAACATAATGACCGCGAAATAAATCCAATTGAATTCAGTTGATCATATTACGTTATCTCCTATATGAAAATTAATTATTCGGCAGAACATATAATAAACAATTCGTCGATACATCACATAAACATCGATTTTGCATTGAAAGATATCCGAGTTCTGGAGTTCTCTAATGTTCATCCAGTCATACGAATTGTCATTATTATATAAATAAGGCACACACTAGATAATGATTGCCGATAATAATAGCCTACAGACATTAGTTAATGAATTCAGAGCTGTTTGCATTCAAGAGTAATAATTATCAAGTATCAAAATAGCAGCTTGCTCATAATAAAATTAATTTTTCTGCAGTTAGTTGTACGTAAGTTGAATAGAAATTATATTCCTTTTCCAACTTAATTATTAACTTTAAATCAATTCCTGTTTTGAAATCCCCAATAAAAATAAAGAAAACTTTTCGAAAACTTTTATGAGAAAGAGAGCATTCTATAAAACTGCGCGTTATAGTTTCTTGGTAAGGTAAATGATATGAAAGGCATCGTATTCGGGTATTATGGAAAAAGATGTCGTACAAGTTTCCCAGCGCGATCTCTTTTAACGTTTGTATCTCAACCAATGGAGTGTAGATGTGCACCATTTCCAGGTTCCGGCGATTCTTTCATGTTACTTGTTCAAAGATACGCCCCCTCATAAATACTAGAATACGTATATACATTATATACTCCCTATTATTTACTCTTTACACTTTACTTGCGGGTATGTAAATAGCTTACCCTTGAAAATACGTTTTACGTCTGATAAATACATTGTTAAAGTATATTTAGTTTCCTTAGAACTTCAGAAATAATAGAAACCTCTCATTCAACTCAATCTGCGTTTATTTTAGATTAATATATACAATATACAATTCTAAGATCTTCAAATATTCAAAGATTATGTAGGCACATCAGCAAAATAAATACGCAAAGTTTTGCTTCCTTGTTGTGGACGTGAGTGGAGAAATTGTGTGTCCTTTTCTGCTAATTTCGTGATAATTACCGGATCTGGGTCTTTAACCAAACAATACGTCTTCCTAGCTCTGACCCGGATTTCAGAAGGGCGTAGTGAGGGTAAATACTGCAAAGGGGAAGATAAGATAGCGGTGAAGTCGACAGAAATTAGTACCAAACTGTTAGAATGGGTACACGATAATCGGACGTTGATGATTAGTCACCAGACGAGACTTTAAAGCATTACGAACGCGATTCAAAACTTTTCCCATTTGAAATCAGTATACTTGGCACACCACCGAGATAAAATTCGAGTGACACGAACGAGCGCACATCTGGCGACCCGATAATGCAAAAAGCTCATCATTGAAAACGTGATCTAATATTGGCTCTGATTAAAATGTTTCTATAAACTAAAAGTAATTTCCCTTTTGCAATATAGTTGAAAACTTTAGTTTCTCATAATTTATCAAACATTTTTAACAAATTTAAAATTGTTACACAGTGTTGCTGAATTAAAAGAGATTTTTTTAGCAGATAAATTACTTTTGACTTGAAAATATGGATTGGTGGTCCCAATTTGAAATTCTCTTTAGTTAATTTCAAGTTCCCGGGTTTCTCGACAAGTTTGGTACTACTTCGTGTAGTTTATAGCCAGTGTACATTTTCCATACGTTCCAGTAGAAATATAGCGCGCGAAACTCGCTCCTTTTTCATTTGTTTAACCGGCACTTTGAGTCAATAAAACTTTAGGCGCGCTGTTCATGTAAATCGCGGTTCAACCTAGTTAAGCCGTTTAAGGTGACGAGTCAGGACGATTCCTGTAACAAGCTAACGCACACCCAAACTTTGAGACACTTTAGATAAAAAGCTAACGAGATTACATCATAATTTCGATTTTGAAAGCTTAAATTGTATTTAAACCTCGGAAAACAATGTATCATTTTAATTGGGTCAAGAGAGCTATTTCGAATTGTCTATAATTTTAGACTGTTAAACTTTTAAGAGCATTGTGTACTTGGAATGCCGTTTGCCTCGATAGAGAATTTAAAAAAAAAAGAAAAATTTATCTTTCTTACTTGCACCTGGGCAGTACCAAGTACGGGCGGCATTGTTATTCGCTTGTTTATGGGCAACTTTAACGCAAAAGAAAGGAAGCTATTATCTTAACTGCCTGGGCGAAGAAGCGAGAGAGAAGAGTCTCAGAGCCTTCATATTAAATATAGTATTTACATACGAGTGAGCGAGCCAGCGAGTGAGTTGTTCGTTATCTCGGCCTTAAATTTCTGAACTAATTATCATTAATTAGAAAAGTTGTGCCTCCCGTGTTTCCAGTTTCACCCAGTGCAGTCAGCGCGGCTTTAAAAGTTCAGAGCAAGAATTCCGTCGCAATAAATCACCTCTTCTACAAAACAATTGCGACGTCCAAGGTAGAAGGCCAGCCGACTTTAACAATGTGTACCAGGCGGAAGCGAGAAATGCGCGTGATCAGGCTTGGATTAAAGAGGGGAGTCACTGGATCCAGACTCCTATTATTTATCTACTTCCTATCTTCGAATACCACCAAGCTCAAAGTTCAACTGTGAAAATGAAATTACTTTTAAAACTTCAAAAAAAATAAAAGTGTTTACCAAAAACCAATAAGTCGATGACGTCTTAAAATAAAATAAATTCTGGTAAAAAAGCAATCAAGACAGACTTCGAATTGTCAGCCTTGTTACTTTTATAATTTCCAATTTCGAGAAGTAGCCTTCATAATTTAATGAATGCAAATGATACAAAAAAAAAATTCTTTCAGAAAATTCACACTGCTTTAATTTCTAGAGTAATTCAATGGTAACAGAAAAGACCAACGAAGGGAATGGAACTTTTCAATGCAGAGTGTTTACTAATCCGAAAATATCTCCATTTTTCGTTCCTTTCTACCCCTTTTCACTTTCCACTACTCGTACCTTTCATTGTGGAGAGAGTTAGAGGATCCAGCTTGAACCTAAGGGTATATGTATAGGAATCAGTAGAAATTACAAATAGAGAATGCAGCAACCCGGAATTGAAATAAAGTGGCTTAAGCAAGAGGTGAGAGAGACAGGATGAGGATAAGAGTAAGAAGGAAAGGAGGAAAAGAATAGGAAAAGCGTAGGAAAAGCAAAGCGAGATGAAAGAAGGGAAAGGAAGTGGCAAGTACACCGTCCGACAGTTTGAATAAGTGGCTCTCCTGGGGGTTTCACTCGCGAAACCGTCGCTTCTGCGCAAATCGTTCGTTGCAATTTAACCGCAAGAAAACTCTGGAAAATTCAAGCCCTCTATCCACTGTGATGAAGGGTTCAACTAAAACAGACTGTTGCTTTTATCAAAATGAAAAAGGAAATTTTAATCGCAAATGCTCTCTCCAAACTCAAATCATTTAGTGAACTGATTGTCCTTTTATTACTCTTCTTTGATTGTAAAAGAGAGATTGTTTTATTTTCTATTATGAAAATTTTTAAGTACCTAATGTAATGTTTATATTTCATTAAAATGTAACATTATTATTAACATCAATAACATTATTGTTATTGATGTTAATAATAACTAATGTATATTTTAAACTCGGTAATCAATATTATTTTACGAACGATATAATCAGATTGTCATTGTGTTAATTAGTTTACCCATTATTCACTTTTTATTGGTAATTTTATAAAGAAGTAAAAATCTGTTGTTATTTCCGTCCGCGAGAGGATAATTTTTTTTTTAAGTTTCATATAGTATAAAAAACTACCCATTATGCAGCTGCAGTAGAAATGGTACAAGAGGAAGTTTGCAATTCTTGATATGGCCAGCATTTTGCCTCTGAATTTTATCCATAAGGAAATTCTAACATAACAACCATGTGAGAAGCGTTGAATATTTGAGGAAATGTTAAATTTGCAGTTTATGATATTGAAGCGCTTGCAAAGAACTCTAGGTGTAAGGGGTGGTTCGCTGAGAACTCTCTTGAAACGGTTTACGCTTTCTCACGTGAATTGTGGATACCTTCCTTGGCTTTCTAGCCAAGGTTACATTACGACAACAATTCCGTGGTGGTAATAGAGGCGAACTGTTTTTAAAGAAAATTATTGCGTACGCGAACGCGGCCCTAGCAGCTGACATTGCCAGCGTTACCACCAAGCGTTGACAACAGGAGGATTATAGGATTGTAGACTAGAGACAGCTACACAATGATGAAAAAAATTTGCCGCCTCAGCGAGAAGCTCAACGCCAGAAAGATAAATTATTCTGATACTGCGAGAAGAAATTATTCCATTACGGTAACAATTGCTCCTCGCAGAATCCACAGAATCCAAAAAATAAAGTATACTTTTTAAAATTCTTTTACTGCAGTTGTAACATGTTAATTAATGATCTGATGAAATGAACTTTCATCTTTCCTAATTAGTATTTTTTGACTTAAATATTATTATAAAGTATTATAAAATTTTGAAAATGGCTGCGAATTTTTTTAAATTGTTTAAAATATTTGGAATTATTTGAATCTTTAAAAATCTATTGAAATATCGTATCTCTTCAAATTCATTAAGATTCCTTGAATTCAACAAAAATATATTGAAAATACTTAAACTCTCTTGAAATCCCTTTAAATTCTTGAAATTGAAATCTTTTAAAATCCCAGACAACGCCGGGCAAATTTCTGCTAGTTACAAATTCAAAATCCCGAAGTTATAAGTTTATAAAGTTTGAGCTTATTTGATGTGAAAAGATTCATATTAAAGGTATTAAAGTCTTCTTTTTCATTTGAAGCTTAGAAATTGTATAAAACTCTTTAAAATTATAAATATTGAAATCGACGTACTCCTTAAGCCATATTCCACTAATTTTAAGCCCATCAAATGCATTAAAAATGTCCTTAAATACGTTTTTCTGCGTAATCTGCATTTTGTGCTCACACGCAACTGGTAATTTTAAGATGAAGTAAATCCGTGAAGAAATCTGAAATTTATTACATCTCAGCAACCGCAAGAAGTAAACACGTTTCATTCTTTTTGTTTCAGAATGGTGCTTACGTAAGTGAAAATGACATGGATGGGCTTGGTTTGTGTCCCTATGACCCCCAACACAACAGTACTGCCGTTTTTGCAGGTAACTATCTATCGTTTTTAAACTTAATTTACGATCGTTATTTAGAAATTGTATAGATATGTGTCAATTTTTCATAAATCCATCTAATAGTGTTACCTGATGGTGATAAGTGGATATACTTGCATACACATATAATATCACTTTCTGTTGAAAATAATCGAAGGCATATATCAATAAAATTGTAAAATGTACTTTTCTAGATAAATATCGTTACAAATTCAAAGCTTTCAGCGAGCTTGATTTCCATTAAACTATATATATGTAGAAACATTAATGGACTAGCAATATACTAAAATCAAAAAGCTATTAGCTAATAAAATTCAATATCATGAACAGTGTGACTAAACTTTGCTTTCTCTCATAAATCTATATTACTCTATTGGAAATCGATAACAAACATGTCAATTTCACCCATGTAACTACATCATCTGCTTTAAATCAATAAAGCCTCAAATGCTATTTTGACACTCATCATAAACAGTAATCTCATGATTGCACTCATCATAGTAGCTTTTCGCTTCGGTAAATAGAAACAGAACACCACATGTTAACTCTAAGTAAATTTTGTACCCCAAAGTGGATTAAACCGCTGCAATTGGCATTTACAATCACCGCTTATTAGGAAAGCGCAGTTGACGTTGCTAATAGCGAGAGAGAAGAAACTCATTCGATGAAATAGCAATTGGGACAAAAATGTATGACATGAGATTCAAATAAATCTTTTCTCTCATACGCAGTGTACATATGTGTATCTTTGTGTTCCGCCATGTATCTCTATATGCATAATACATGTGCATCTTATATCTACCAGTATCTACATCTGTGGTACCTTCACCGTGGGCTCACGGTAGATTTGTAGCCTGCAACGAGCACGTTCATCCCCTAAGTCTAACGTCTAGTTCCCTGTTATATATGACCATCCAACTATATACTTATCGCGAAAATACGTGTAGTCCCCACCTCACCATTTTTTAATATAAAGCATAACTGTCTCATATTTACTGAAACTAAAGGCACTCCTTATTTCAGTAGTCTTTAAACTTAATGTACCAAATAATAGATAGAATTCGATTCCAATTATTCCATTATTTTTTAAATTTGAGACAAGTCTTATACAATATGTATAATTCTTCCAGCGCCGCAAAAGAAACTTTATTTTTAATTTTATTAATTTTCCACACTTGCAGTTTGGAATTTAAAATTAATACAACATATTCTAACAATAGAGGTTTTAAAATTGAAGATAATTCAACTTAGAATTTAAATAGAATCTTTCGCCTACTATTCTTCCATCCACATCTTGAATTTATCCTAGATAGTGTATTGTGATTAATTTCTATGATTGTGTTTCAATTTCAGGTGGTCAACTCTACGCAGCAACTGTTGCGGATTTCTCCGGCGGTGAACCGCTAATTCACAGGGCGAAGATTCGAACAGAGCGTTCCGAATTGAACCAATTAAATGGTAAAGTGAATTTCGAATTTCATACATTTACAAATTTATAGGAATTGAAATATTAACGTCTGATTTCCTTGGGGAAAATCGGAGAATACGAAAATAGGAGGGAGAGTCTAGGGTTTTCAGTATTCAGAAAAGGAGCTCCTAAAGAAAAACAAAAATATTCTGAAAAGGGAATTTTAAAACGAAAAATGATTGATTCATCTTAAAGACTTGAGAGGATAAAGAAATACATATATATTTTTTATGTTTTTGTAGATTTATTTTTTTACCAGCATTAGATTTAGCTCAACAGCAAACGACCTCTTTAAAAAAGAACAATTGAGAGTCCTGATATTCTTCTGGAACGTTGCAGTTGTTCTCTTTAAATCAAATTAGATTTGAGAACTAACAGTATCGTATTTTCAATCGACGCGTACGAATTGCAAATTCCTATCAATAGCTTCACTACTGCTTGCAGCAGACAGATTCAGTAACGCGAGTGTCGATCGAGTAATTCAATCTTTTTCAAATGCGTCTTATAGCTACATATATCAAAGGAGAATGCATCTCTCGACCTTAAATGTCAAGAATACGACTTCTCAGCATCGATAAGTTTTATCTGCAGATGTAAACCTTCTTAGAATTTTGGCAGATATAATTAACCAATTCTGACCTCGAGTGCCAGGCACGTGCAATCAAGTAAACACAAATGATATTAAAAGATATTATTTTCATCATTATTTTTGTTTTTAATTCACAAGGTTTCAGAACTCGTGATTTTTGTCTGCTGCAAAGTTTTTTTAAACACTCTCATGTTATTCAATTTTTTCCCCTCTCCAGTTTCTGTTACGAGATGTTGACGAACGTCAGTTTGATATTACTTTGCATAATGAAGGTATAACTGTGAAGAATGTATGGGAATAAATCTTGGTTGAAATGCACTAACTTGGCGTGTCTAAAATTTCCGGCTTATTCGTATTTATCGTCAAAGTTATATTATGCAGTGATTATCACATAATGGCGTAATTACAACGCAAGCTTTTACAAGTTCATATTCCGAGATTCGATGTTTGGAGTTTTCAAGTCAAAGTCAGAGCAGACAAAGGAGGACTTATAGAATAATCATTCATTTC
>JAUEJJ010000021.1:12741885-12771195 GCA_032164275.1 Synergus coniferae | reverse complement strand
ACTTCGTTCCTTCCAAAACAGACGATTTCAGTTCGTACCCTTCAATAATTCGATGCATAAAATGTTTCTTAAAAATAATATTTCTCACCAATGAATACCTTGAACAACGTATTATAAATTCCTCTCTTTCAGCGTGAATGCACAATTGCACAGTGCACACGTTTCGTAAACACTAAGGTATTTATTATTATTACATCCTAACTATCAAATTAGAAATTGTAACGCATAAACTCTGTATATTATATTACATATATTGGTGGTAAATGAATTTACTACCAATAAAATAAAAGATATTTAAATTAATTCTATTACGGTAGCTTTATCTGTTATAAAATAAGTTTTAACATTTCAAAAAGGTTATCTCAATAGCCACTGAAATAAATTATTCAGATTTTTTTTTCTTTTATATCTTTGTCTGTACTTTATAACTTTATACTTCATCTTATTTCAAAATACGTAGAAGCCTTTTTAAATGATATTAAACATTAAAATTAAAGTGTGATTTTAAAATTTCAACGACGAATTTTCTTAGTTGAAGTATACTTGTCTTTTAAAGCATAAAATTAAATATTTCACACTGGAATGCTTTTTAAGTTCTAGTTTCCTACAAGTTAAAGGGACCAGAATAAAATAAAATGAACTTTAAAATCTTCCTCGTCTCTTTCCTCTGTCTTTGCCTACAATTTATTGTTCTATAAAACCAAGCTCAAAATGTTTCAGAAAATTTTTTATTCTGGACATTTACATGTTCATAGACCAAATTTCTCATTCCTCACCAAGGCAATCTTTCCACAGAGCCATTTGGAGAATGAATCCTCAATGGCATTTGGGAATTGCAATTTTTTCAATGGCAAAAATGGGGAACCTCCTAAAAAAACTATCACAAAGTGGAATGGAAAGCCGGGCTCGATTTAAAAAAAGCCTTGTTGTCTAACAACTACCTAGTAGACCTCTTAGTGAGACCCTCTCATCCGGTAAAAGCTTTCCGGTCGCCAGAAAACTAATGCCTCCTGCCGAAAAGACCCCTGCTCTGCTCTTTTTCTCACTCATTCCCACTTGTTCCCTAGAGCATATCCATCCAGCTCCTTATATCCAGCACTCGATAAATCGCTCGACTCCCGTGTCGTGAAATGAACCTCGCATTCGTGCACAATGGCAACGATGGGGCAGGGATGGATAAAGAAAGGGTTTAGGGTAGGTTGGGGTGTTGGTGGCATGGGCACAGAAACGGAGGCGGAGGGTATATAAACGTGGAATATTGTCGCCGCACATCGAACCGAAAATCCGAATTCAGCGGGTGCTGGCCACGTGCCAGAAACTGGCAGTCTAGATGCTCGGCATATCCTTCCATGACGGAATATTGGGGGATAGATGGAAGGAGCCACGTCTGTGCCAAATCGCAAGTCCAAAACTACCTCGATGGTCCCAATCCCGTTTCTCTTCCTGGACGTCGAACGTGTGCCACTTCGTGCTACCTTCCCCCTATATAGTCTACACAAATTCAGTTTGACTCTATTCTAAAAATTGCTTCTGGAATTGAAACCTTCCCAGGTACAATAGACAATATTGTGCTCTTTAATTGACTTCTGTAAAATTGAACAAAATTATAAAAAAATTCTGCAACTCTTGGGAAAAAAAGAATATGCTGATAAATAACGTTAAGAAAAATAATCGACTTAATTTTCTGCAGTTTTCTTCTCCCTTGGTTAAATGTTTAAGTAGATTCAAGCGTTTCTAATTAAAAAATCTGGCTTGACATCTTGTTAAATTTAATCTGAAAATATAGAATTGAGTACAAACGTAAGCATTTGGATTAACTAATTGTCGGAAGCAATTCTTTAATTTCTCCTTACGTGTGCATCTGCCTTGCTGCAGTCCTGCTTAAATATCCGCAGACCTTGCGAAAAGTAATTAAAAGTTAATTACCACGTCGAGTTGAGCACTACGTCGCGCCGCGAGAAACGACTTCAAGAAAGTTTGAATGGCGCTACAAGAAATTCACCTCTTTTCCAGAGATACTTAAGTTACCCTTTGCTCCGCTTTCGGAGTCCGTTTTCAAGGCAGAAAGAAAATCCCTCTCTAGCCACTAGATGCAAGATTACCTCAATTAACAAATTTTCACTCAAGTATGTACATCAGAAATTAAAGTTTTTTGTTCAAATAATCTACATTGTACACGAATATTCCTTCTTTCGCAAACAATATTTACAAGATTAATATTTTATTTAACTTTATCTGTATTGTGTATACTTTCTACTCAGAGATTATCCCAATTCAGTATTTTTCATTTGAATACATCTAGAAAATAAAAAAATATTTTGATATGAGAATATAAATTACACTGATTACCATAAATCTCTTACGTGCATTTGACGCAAAAACGTTATAAAAAATCCATGGCAGTACCTTTGCACATTTTTATAATTACGAATTACCGCTCTTGAGTAATTAGAACATTACTTTGGATTTACGATCCTTCTTTTGGAAAATTAATCTTCCATATGAAATTTAATTATCCGTAGCAAGAAATTAATCTACCATGTGAAAGTAAACTGTCCGTGATGAAATGAAGACTTGAAAATACCTTAGAAACTCTCTAATTTATGGAAACGATAAATTTACTAAAATTCATCACTTTATTTGCATTTAAGAAAGGAAAATCGATTTCAAAGTAATTCATCTTCTCTAAAGCGTCGATACCAAGCATTTCTAAGAGTAAACATTTCAGATGCTCTTCAAGTAGATGTAATTTACATCACTGATGATCACAGACTAATATTCTGAATTTCTCTTTGAAGATCATAAAATTAGTCCTGCTCAAGTGATAACACACAGTCTCAATTAAGTTATCAACTTCGATTTCTCCTCGTTCTCTATAAATTAAGTCAATCATTATAGGTAGTCTGAAAAGCATTGATGCGAATCGTTCGATGAAAACCACAGCCGCATCAATTTGGGAAACTTTAAAAAAGTTCTTGCGGATATCGAAGATGTCCAAAGGTATTGAAAAAAAGATTCGTCTTTTAAAAGTTTTTAACTCAAGAAATGAAGAGAAAAACCATTTAACTTTTAAACTTGTGAAAATCCCTTTCTCTTCTTTTTTTTCGAGACGCTAATACTTTTCTTTGGGAAAAAAGGTCGTCGTTTTCTTATTTAATTTCTAGAGAGGTATTAATAAAGGCAAAAATTAAGTAATGAAATTACCTAATAGACAATTTTTACAGACAATATTTTTTACTGAATAAATGAGAAGTTATTCCCATTTTTTAAAATTGTGTATAATTAAAATTATATCAAGAAATAAGAGATGAGCTTTGTTTTTTATTAGCCTGCTTAAGGAAGAAGCTCAAGTACCCTTAGCTATAATTTAGACTAATTCCGAGAGAAAGATTTTTAGGAAAATCCCAAGATGACAATATAAAAAATATCATTAAATGAGAGTCCTAACATTTGGTGGGTAGTAGAGTTTACAGCCCCTTTTAACAAACATCCTTCTAATTTGGTCAGGGTCTGAACAGTTTTTAAGTTTCATGAAGTACTTCCAAAACTTTAAATTTAAAAGCAATCTGCTTTTTACTTGTACGCATGCAAAATAGCGAAGACTCACATCCATCTTGGTCTTGGAATTACAAGTCTCAACCGAGCAAACAGCAAGAAACTCGAGATTAATGCGGTGCACCGTTTGGTGAAAACTGGAACAATAAGTTAGCTATCGCTAGCAATCGATACCCTGTTACAACTAACAATCAATTTTGTATCCCAGTTCCAACTTTTGAATGATAATTGAATTCCTAATTTTAAACTCTAAACTATTCATATCACTTTCGGTATAGAACCATTCATTCCTCAAAGCATTTTTAATTAAAAATAGTGCAATCCTTTCAAAGCTTCAATCGACTACCATATGTTTCATTCAAATTCGTAAGCCATTTTACATATTTTGTCGAGCAGCTGAAAGAACGTGACCAATTTTTGTCACTATTTTTTCAATCAAGCTTTTTACTCCTCTTTTTTTTTTTGAGAATTTCAACTGTTTAAAAGAGAATTAAAAATATTGCCGAGTTTTAATTAAAATAAATGAAAATAATATAAAATTGTGTTCGTATAATCTAAAACAAGAACTTTTTCTTCAAATTTCAGAGTCAACGAGTGACGTGACCGAAGGAGTATACGCTGGCGAGCACACACAATTAATTTACGGAGTGTTCACGACTCCTGTCAATTCCATCGGTGGTTCTGCCGTTTGTGCATTTGCCATGAGTAACGTGCTTGAGGTCTTCCAAGGAGCTTTCAAGGAGCAGGAAACCATCAATAGCAATTGGTTAAGAGTACTTCCAGAAAAAGTCCCTGAACCAAGACCTGGAGCTTGCGTCAACGACTCGAGAACACTTCCAGATGTCACTGTCAACTTTGTCAAAGCTCATCCTCTCATGGACGATGTTGTTCAATCCTTCTTTGCTCTGCCTGTGATATCGAAAGTCACTTTCAAGTAAGATCCTTATTTATTTTTGGAATTTTTCTTCCTGGAAGCAAATCATTTTTAATATTGGGTCATCTGACCCAATATTAATATTTTCAAAACTAATAATAATCATAACTTTCTTATTTTCCAATGAAACACACACGTATATCTTCAAATTAATTAATTTGTGGTTTTTAATTCCAGTTATAGATTCACTAAAGTAGCAGTCGATCCACAAGTTAAAGCGCTTGATGGAAAGACCTACGACGTACTTTATATTGGAACTGGTAAGAAAAAACTTTAATAGCTTTTCCAATATTTACGGCACATTGATTCCAGGAGTTAATTTATTTTTTTTTCCAGATGACGGTAGAGTATTGAAGGCTCTGAATACAAAGGCACCTGACTCTCGAAGCAGTCCAGGTGAAAACATTGTTAGCGACGTCCAGGTGCTTAAATATGGTGAGAACTGCTTAATATTTAATTTCTAAAATTTAATTGGAATGAAATTTGGACAAGTAGTCAAGTAGTTATTCTGAATTTCTGATGTAGATGCTGTACAATTCGAAAATCGTAAATTTTCATGTTAATAGTCTTGGATCTAAAATTAAACTGATAGCGATTTCCTTTACAGGTGAAGCTGTAAAAGATCTACAGGTTGTTCACCTAGCAGGAGAGGCCAGCAAATTAGTAGTGGTGGCCGATTCAGAAATTCGAGCCATTCCGTTGCATCACTGTGATTCGCCTACTGCCAATTCCTGTGCGGCCTGTGTTGCTCTACAAGATCCCCATTGCGCTTGGGATGCAACCACAAACCTCTGCGTGGCCGTGCCAACGAAACTGCACGACAACGACGCAGAGAAAACGCTCTTCCAAGACATTGCTAATGGAAAGCACAAAGGGTGCGGATACGAACCTGGTAAGAATTATTTCGTTCAAATTCAACGTTTGGAATTATACATATATTTAATCAATTTTCAAGAAACTGATGCAGAACTTACGATGAATTATATACTTCTAATCATTACAAAATTGTTTATTACAAAATGATCTCTTTTTATTAAGTTCATTTAAAAAAGTATCTATTTTTTAATTGATGGCTTGTTATAATAAATATTTTTTGTTAAAACTAGGCCATTTACCTCCGTTTGTATGAAACGGAGTTAAATGGCCTAATTTTAGCAAATAATATTTATTATTGCGAGCGTAAAGTTGGCGAAACTAAATTTGCTCTTATCGTAATTACCATATGCTCTTAAGGTAAGATAAAAACCATTTCAGCGACTTTAATTTCTAGAAACCATTTTAAAACATTATCTGCATCGTTTTCGAATACGATACTGACACTATGTTCTTGTTAATCCTGTAACATTGATATGAAACAAAAAATTCCATCTACTCGTTGCTTTCTTTTCAGTTGCTTTTTTGCATAAAAGTAACATGAAAGCTGAGCTTTTTTCTATATAAAAACTGGCTCTGCAAACAATTATATTTTCAAATAAGAAAAAAGCTAGCAAGGTGCTGAGTTTCTATACAGAATTTTTTCCTATCATTTCCATTTTTTGTATTTCCATTTCAGAGTATTTTGAAATACAATATTTGTTTCTAATCCGCATGCTTGTTTAAAACTTGCAATTGTGTGTTCTGCTTTTTTGAATTTTGCTTTTGCTATCGTCTCTTTGAAATATATGTGAATTGGGCGTCCCTGTCAATTAGCGAATATTGCTTCAGAAATGGCGAAATCCGTACCACCAGCGATTCCGCCTCGAATCGGGCGTGGAGAGCAGCCCGACGAACGAGACAATGAAATTGTTATCGAGCTGGATCGAGATAATCAATACAGCCGTACTCAACCAAGAGCTAATGAACCCCAAGGTAATAATTTGTGTCTTCATAAGTTTCATAAGTTTTTCCACAATTTTTTTACTACTACAAGTAATATTTTTGATTAAATACTAAATACTATTAAGTAAAACTATAGAAGTAGATATAAATAAAAAAGATATAACAACAAATGTTTGACAGATATTAAAAAAAAAGTTGTATGCGCTTATGCATTTTATGTAGAATATTATTTCAAATTATAATTGATTTTATAATGAAGTACTGGTATTGTGAATTTATCAATCGGATTAACATATTCAGTTTCGCTCGCTTATATTGTTTAAGAATTATCATATTCAAGCATTACGGTGAAAGGTATCAGTTTCATTCATCAGTGAAAATATATTCGTATAGAAACTATCGCTAAAATTCTTCTCCCTCTATTTATTGTTTTGTTGCTAATTTGCCTTTGTAATGTGTGGTGAATGTTTTACTGATTTATACTAACACAATGGAATATCGTAACTAAAATGAAAAGTCGCTATCGGCATTTCAATATGACTTTTATTATATCGGGCAGTGCTTTTATTGTAAAAAGAAAGCTTATTTAAAATAATAATTTATTATGTTTTTTCAGAGTTTTAGAAGTAATAATTATTATTTCAAATTATACATATGTCAGTAAATTATTTAAATAAATTATTTATAGAGTGGAAGTACTCAAATTTCTCTTGCTTCTAAAAGTGATTGTAGCCTCATTACCCCTGTATAAAATAATTGCCAACAACCGCAAAATGATTTCCAAGGAAGTACTCTTTTTCAGATATATTTTTCTGTTTCAGGTGTGGTAGTAACTCCAGTTGTGTATTCCGCACACACTTTAACTGGAGCTTTGATAGGAACATGCTTCTTTTCCCTCATAGCAGGGTTTGCCTCTGGATTTTGGTTTTCCCAAAGGTTGCGAAGTGCACCCTATCCTGACCCCCCTGAGCAGAGGCAGCAACTGAACCGCCTCACAGAAACTACCGAGTCACCTGGTTACAACAATAAATCCATAAACCTCGTTTTAAATGTGCCACCGAAAAATCCCAATGGAAAGAACGCCAATTCATCTGCGGAGAACAAGCCTATGCAAAAGGTAAAGAAAACGTATATATGATACAGAAGACGACAAGCCGTCTGAGGCTTGCCCCCCGACCCAGAGGGTTCTAGTTCCTCCGACATGTCGCACTCTGAAAACCCCTATGACCAATATAACGGGGGATCCGAGAAACTCAAATCTAGGAATGATCTGACACCCTGCACCATCTCTGGAAGCAGCTCAGAGAACAACCTCTACGCCAGTGCTGAAGTCGAACCTTCGCTCAACAAAGGTTATAGTTCCGAAGTCAACCTAGACTCCATGCACCTGCAAATGGGTCAAATTGCCTATCAGCAACAATATAAAGCCAGCTTGAGGCGAAAGTGTAAAGAGGGTGGCCTCTCTCAGGAATTATATTCCAAACTAAATCGCTCCATTACTGGCGAGACAGCCAGAAATTATTCCAATCAAAAACTAGAACTCTTGGACTTTTATGAAGAAAGTCCCTCGCGCAGCGTCGCTCTCGAGAAGCCCGAATTTCGAGAAATGCACGAGCACTACATGGTGCCCACCCACGACCCTAGTCGAGTCAGCAAGAAATCCCTCTCGCTCTTCAACCCTCAGTTTCTTCCCAATTTCAACGATATGATGATGTACGTGGCGCAAAGTGACGCCAATAGCAGTCGTCAATTTTATTCAAACAATACACGTCTACATGATAATTTGGATTTTATGAAACCTAGTGGGTACAGAAATCACGTGCACAGTTCACGCTCTCAGGCTAATGCTGATCCACAAGCGTATTTAAGCTTAGGATATCCGCAGAATTCGGCTCAGGAGGTGACTAATGAAGATATCTTCATTTTGAAGAGGGAACTCAGAGAAAGCACCTGGAAAGATAAATATGATTTGAGAGACTGTACGTCTTAGTCTTTGGTAAAATTGTCTTCTCTTCAGCCTTAAAAATTGTAAATCAGTCTTCTAAAATATGAAATTTGTCGTACGGCCTTCAACTTCGGCGAAGAAAATCCGACTTGTTAGAAAATTAGACTTTTTTAGTCATGTTTCGGAAGTCATTTCGAATGTTGAAAATTGGGATGTATTTGTACTAGGAACTTAGATTTTTTTCGCCGAAGAAAGAAGTAAGAATGTGTTTTTATTCGCTTGAAATGGAAAGCGAGTGCGTGAGCAAGTAAAGTATGCGATCAAAATTATCTATGTTGTTCATTAAAACGTTTTCAGAGAGAAAAGAGCGTAAAAAGCGTTTGTTATCGAAAATATTTAGACTATTTTTTAAATTAAATTTTAATATTCTAAATGCAAGACGCAGAGCGATCCTTCTTTTTAATGTATTACGTTTAGTTAAAAAATATTTTTAAATTTTACATTCGTCTAGATCGCTTAGGGTCAATGTTTTATTATAATTTCAGAATTCAAGCCCTTCAACGAACTATAGAATTTAAAGATTTTATATGCAGGATATCTAACTATTTTCAAATTTTAGAGAACATTTTGAAAATTTATATTATATTAGAAGAAAAAATTAGCAATTATATGATAAATTTTTATATTATATGACATAAAATGTTCTAAACTTAAATGTTAACTTTACAATAATTCTGTTATTTTTTTTTTTTTAGTAATTGACTGGTACAATATTATTGTGTCTTTTAAATTCTGTATTTAATTCAACAAATTAGAGTTTTATTTATGATGTACGTATATAGAATTTTTTACAAAATTTCTTTACGTATTTTTTGTTCAATGGGGGCTTTGAGTTTTGAAGTCAAGATGTAGAGTTCTAAAATTCTCAAGAATTTAATTCTGGAAAATTTTTCAAGAGTATGTTCATAAATTTTCAAAAGGAAAATTCGAGAGAATTCTAGAGATCTACTTAATTACATAGTAGTTTACTATTAATTTTGAGGTTTATCCGGCATGACATTGAAAGGCGGAAGTTTATGGCGAAAACAGTAGGATGTAAAATTAAAAATGTGATACGATTAGAGGACTGTGTTCTTAGTAGTGGCCTGTTAGGTGCTTAGATCAAAGCAAAAGAAAAAAATAAAGGGGCGTGTTGCATAGGACATAAGCATTCGCAGCAGATGAGGCGTGCCTTCCATGTGTATTTGTTGGCATTTTGATCTGTATAGATATAGCGGTATAAAAAGAGAGGAACTTGGGCAAGTGCCTCATTTTAATTTCTAGAAAAAACAGTTTAGAGAGACGGGAGTACAGTGTTAGAGATGCGACAAAAAATTTTCAAGATGTTATACGCGTGTTGCAATGAAGACAAGCTAGATTCGATAAAATGTAGCGCTTAATGTGTTTTATACAAGGTAGAAAGCAAGAAAGAAAAATGAAGATACAATAACGAGACGAATATTATTTTTTTTTATTTAAGTTTGTAATACGTATAAAAGTTTTTAAGATCTGCGTTTCAAATTTGAGTTAAGTGCCGAAAATTATCTTTAGTTCGACTTTGAGTGATTCAAAGTCAAAATTGAACAAGGTGGAAAAAAGAACTTTCAAATGAGTTCAAAGTACACGAATTATCCAGAGGCAAGATTCGAATTTTGTATATATACGTAGAGCTAATCTTGCCGACGATATTATGTGAGTGTGCATCTATTAAATTTAATTCCGCGTTTATAGACGATTATGCTGAGAGACAGATTGATGGCAGCTATTTTGTATTACTAGCAGTTACATAAGAAGAACATTCGCGAGTGCTTAATTGAAATAAAATTTTAAGTTAATTCCTCGAAGAAATGTGAGTATTCAGTTTAGTGCTCGTGAGTCTTTTTCTCTATTGTTTGTTTATATACTCCGAACACTCCGCATAGGTACCTTTTGTTAATATGAATTATTATCTATATTAAATGATAACTATATACCACTAGTTTTAATCTAGACCAAACTCGAAATATATAAACAATACAGTATGAACATCGTGCTAGATAAGTATTTGAATGTGCAAAATGATTGTGTACAGAGTCCTCATTTTATAGCTGATTTTTAGTCATCATTTGCTCTAATTTTTTAATATTAGATTTCAAGAAATAGATTTCTGAAGCATTTTCATTATCCTAAGATCATTTTGTAAATTCATGAAATAACATCTTATCATTCATATCAAACTCATCTCTTTAGGATTGAAAAATGTATAATTATAAAAATAGTGATTTTATGTTTCATAAAAAGCAATAAATATTACTTTCTTGATGACTTTAATCAATTTTAAATTGAGTCGCTGCGTAAAGATGAACTATTTTACACATTGTAGCATAGAAGAAATGTTTACGATGTAAGTAATTCGTTATCAATAGGTCTTATATCGATATATATATATATAAGATGACGACATTCCATTAAAAGCCAGGACTGCCAACCATACTTGTACTGCGGTAGTATCTCATAAAATGTTCAAGTTTATCGATTCTAGAGAAATTTGTAGATAGTTAATATTAAATAAATTGCGCATGTACATTTAACGTGGAATTACACATTTAGTCCACTTCGCTTAGATTTATCAATATCAATTGTATCATTCAAGTTTTACATAAAAAGTCAACTTAAAATTTCTCACATCACGTTTTTAATCAAATTCCCTTCAACACCTTGTAAATATATTTTAACAAGCAAATTGCACAAGTGTAGAACCTCCTCTAAATTTTAAATTGTTATTTTATTTTCATTTTTTGTTTTTGTTTGCGTGAAGACCAACCAGGTGCTCTTATCAATATTTAACCAAGTTGGAGAATAATTTCAATAAATTTGCTTGTTGGAAAGAAACATACATTAATTAAAAAAAGAAACTGCAAAGATTAAACATATGGTTCGAAGTGGTTGTTTTTTGTTGTTAAACGGAAAAAGATTTGCACCCTGGATGGCAGTCCGGGCACGCAATATGCTGTGCCAATGCGATGTATTTGATGTAAATAGGATCGTAGTTTAATTTTTTAACATAACGTATGATTTTGAGAAAAAATTAAGTTTTTGGAGAAAGGAGAGAATTTATTTTGATGTATAAATACTACGAATACTTCCCTTTGCCTCTCTTCCGAAAGCTTTCAATGTCTCTTTAAGTAATTTCTGTAAAGGTGGTCTTCTCTGCGATCCGGATGAGAACGCGTCGAATGTTAGTGATATGCAATATTTTATAAACTAGCTTAAAGCATACTCTACATTTATTTTTCTATGATTTATACAAGTGATATTTATGTATACAATTTTTTTTTATCTTGCATTACTCAATTTGGTACAATTCGTTTTTTATATACAGCAAAATGAGATTTTGAATATACTTAGAATTTAATTTCTTAACTTGTAAGTTTCATTACACCTTAGCAAAACATTTCTCTGTCATTTTTCCATATTTAAATTCATTAAGGAGTTTCAATATGAAATCTAATTCTGGAGAAATTTCAGAGAATTTTGATTAGGAACGTGATTTATTTTTAAGTTTCAATTACTTGTCATCTTTATTCCTTTCTCAAAGATTTGACCAACGTCTTTCTATGAAAAATGTTCTCTTCGAATCATCTAGAATTTGAATTTGCGCTGCTTTCTAATGTCGAATGATGATATATCAGAAAGACGTTGAATCATTAATTTTATTACATTTCATAAGCGATGCATTTCTTTTACTGCTTGAATTAATTGTTTCAAAATGATTTGTTATAATTTGAACTCCAAGGTAACGCCAATTTATAATATCTGGAAAATTATAAATTACTTTTGATTTACAATATGTATATTTTTATTCAATTTCGTTTAAAAGAAACTGACAATTTAAATGAAAACAAAATAAAATGGTTTTTCAAGCAGTTTATTCCAAGATACAATGAAAATGCGAACTTTATGTGTAAAATTCAATAGTTCGTTGATCTCCGAATCCTGGCTTGTAATCAGGAACGAAATTATTTGACCTTCTCTAAAAAGATGCGTTCTCATGATCGGACGAAATATTAATAAAGTTATTCGAAGTTTGTATATAGACAGGAAAATACTTTTAAGGCTGAGTATTTGGTACCGAAATGAGATGTAATTTGTACATACCTAAGACACGCGCACACGATTCGTACACACAAAAAAGTGTTACACGTATATACAGAGAACAGAAACCGACAAAGAGATTTAATTCAAGAACGTTAATGTTTTAATGACGATATATAATTTTAAGTAATTTTAAACACTAAATTGTATATACACGCGAAAGATTTTATTAAAAATTGTATAAAGATACTAAAATTTGGTGTCATGACAGCGAACGTATCTGCATATTAAAATTAGTTTTGGTCTATAAAGTGCTTCTCTTCATTTGTACATTCTCATAATGAAGAAGCTCTCTTTTTCTAATAACTTCATGCTCTCTTTTGTAATTAATAAACTGTATCATCTACGTTTACAAATTTACCACATAAGAATTTTTTAATTGTAGACTAAAATATCAGACTAAAATTGTTTCAAATTTTTCTGAGGGTTTTGGCGATATTCTTGTATTGTTCTCAGTCTCATGTAATTGAAAAAGCAAACTTCGTTAAATTCTTTTTGTGATTAGGATTAGTTTAGTTTGCGTAAAAATTTTAGCGACTTGTAGCGAGTGTAAATAAATTAAATAAAAATGCGGGATACTCAAAACATGTTGTGCAAGATAATAATTCATTAAAGGGGGAAAGTGATCGATTTGATACAACTGAAGCAAATGTTTTCACTGCCGTTACAGATTTTTTATTAAACTGAGTCATGATGCCTACAATTAGATGTAGAAAATACTGTATACTGCGATTATACAGCACGAGCACTACTTATGAGTTTAAATTTACACTTCTCATATTCATACTATATGTATGAGATATAGGATATAGATATTAAGATCAATGTCACAATGTAATCCCAAAAGATGAAGAAGTGAAATAAAGATAAAACGATTAAATTACTTGTAATAAATCCTGAGTTTTTCATTTCATGTCTGAATTGAGACATTGTATTTTATATTTTGCAACTTTTCGTTTACAACAGTATACTTTTTTTTATTATATTTTTCAATCTAAGGCTAAACTTAAAGCTCCCTTTTTTTGCATAAAGCAAACTAATTCAGGTGATTTCAAAAGAATACAAAACAAATTAAAAGAAACTAAAAGTATTCTGAATAATTTTACGAATTCAAAAGAATTAAAAATAATGTAATGTGTTACGTGCTCGCGATAAAGTGTTAATTCTATTGTCAATAATTGATCCCGACATAATTTAATATACTATTTTTTCTTGCAAATTTATTGTGACGTGATTTTTCCAGGTAGATGATCTTTTGGTGTTAAATCTGGTGCCTACATCTAAGGTAAGTTTTAAAAAATTCAAAATATATGTATTTTGAATTTGTCATTTTAGCATAGGTATTTTGTAGAAAAATTTTAATAATTGGAGTCTTAATTAATAAATACGTGTTAGTCTTTTATTTTTCTTTGATTCCATTTTGATAAAAAAAAATAAATTACAAAGTGTGATCAATTAAGAAATAAAATCTATGCGCTCAACAAGATTTCTTCCAAAACATTCGGCCAATTCGACCTAAACCTTTTCTTTTATATACCAAATCGTTATATTTTTTCATGATTTCGTAATATAAGAAGCACTTCTTGTTGATATTAGTACAAATAGCGCACGCCTACATTTGAAAAAACGAAGATTTTACTGTATGCTCACAACTTCAAAGTACCAAAATATTTCTCCAAGTTCACTTCTATAGCATATAATTTACCGTCGCAGCCTCCTTTGCCACTTTTTGGCTAGAGAGCATTAGGGTTTTCTACGGTTATCCTTCCAAGGCTAATATAATTTTTGCTTTTATATGCCGAAAAGTGTAAATATTTCGACTCGCCCAATTGACAATATACTATCTTAAGAAACCAGATAAAAAGGTGCTACCACAGTTTGAAAATTTACAGGCTAGTAATTTGTTATGATTCTCTCTGGAATTCCCGGATAAAATCTTGTAATATTTACACATCGACACGTGCATAAATTTTGGAATACTCTTATTTGCAATTTGTTCGATTTACGATATACACTTACACAATATACTTGGTAACACTTACGACATTTTAAAAAAATATTTGCTCTAAAATCACAAGTTACACAACAGTAATATTCTCTTCTTAATCAATACTAGTTAATTAGAAAACTAATTGTTAAAAAAACAAATGAAATAAAAAAATGTTTGCAAAATTCTGTATCTAAAACTAATTAATGTAGCTAATATAATAATCTCATCACTTAATTTGTTCAAATTGAATCTCCTAGAAATTCATTCTGAGTCTCTAGAGTCATAAACACCTAGGAGAACACCGTCAGTAACGATGTCGGGAAGAGTAGACGTGGTATCAGCCATAACATATGGATCACAGTGAAAGTGAAAAACAGGTCGATGTTGCAATAAATAACGTTGAGTAGGTTTTACGTCTGTCTCTATAGTTCTTTGCATTCTGAAATCCAAGAATCTAGTTAAAATCGGGTAGGATATAAAGTCTATTGTAGGGAGTTTGATCTTTGAAAAAAAGTACCTTTTGTGATTCAATCCAGAAGATCGACTATCCAGACCTAAAAAATTCAGGACTTGGTGCTTCGTGTTCGAAAGCTTTAACATTTTCTGCATGTACTGCTCCAGAGCAGCTCTTCTGTGTTCCAACACTTTTGGATTCGAATTGCGGACTCTTTTTGGCGGAAAAGGCGCCGTTTCAGATTCTTTCTTTAACTAAAAAATTGTTAAAACTATCATTTTCTGTTGCTTTTCAATAGAATCTGAAAAATGAAGTTGCAAAGATTAAATTCAAAATTTTAGTTGCTCTCTTTTATTTAAAAAAATTTTTTAAATCAAAAATATAATGGCAATAAACGCCCCCTAATAAGTCTTGTTTTTTTTTCTTTTGAATTTTTCCATGGCGTCAAAGACTGAAAGAATTGACGTCAAAAAAAAAGACGTTTCACAGTGACCAAGCTCTTATTATATAGGTATGCATTAAAGCAATTAAAACTCAAAGAGTAGAAAATACATTACCAAACGATGCAATGCATTGAATTCACTGTATCTTTTTTCGACGAAATGTCTGGCCCCGTTGCTTGAATCCACCATTTCGACTGTGTAAACGTAATATGACTTGCCATGCGATACCTCAGCTAAACGATATCCACTGATAAAAATTTGATACATTTCACATTCCTTTGTTGTCACTCAATTTCAAAATGTAAATGAATCATCTACAGTTCCGATTGTCATGACTTTTTCGATAATAGTGTCAATCTGAGGACAAACTGTAGTGAATTTTGATATAAATACATAATAATTGATTTAGGAATTCTTAATTTTGATAGGAAAATACTTCCAAAACATAAATAATCTACAAACAAACAGTTTTTTCTGAACAGTGGGTTTTCCAAACGTCAAGTGTCACACCACTTTGTATATAATAAAGGTTAACCAATCGCGAGCGATCTTACAACAGACATTTTGACAGACATTCAAAAAATGCGCGCGAAATCTTATTTTCCTCATCCTCCATTCCGCTTTATTGATCACATTGATTACACAGAAGTTTCGTAATCAGGTGATTATATTATCAATTTCTTAATACATTGAGACACAAATATCTGTTTCCGAAGTACATCAAATTGGTGAATTGTAGAAAATAAGATAGGGTTTTGAATAACAAGTCTGTGCAGTTTTCTATATTATATAACCTCAAAATTGTTTAAGAACTTGAGATTCTTGTCTTGCATGGTTGTGATCTTTTGATTAATAATCGTGTATTGGTGAGTGTCCCCTTTTAATCAGTCTCAATTACCCTTCATTTCATCACTTCTTCACGTGAAAGTCCAATTTATCAAAGAATAGTGAGGAGTGTCTTTAATTTAAATATGGTAATTATCCTCATAACCTTGTGAGTTACAATTTTCTCATTATTTGCATTTCCTAATTTCTATTAAATTTCGCATGTTTATTTTACAGTTATCTATTATCCATCATAATTCATTTTTTGGAACGTAAAATTTCATGAAATATGTAATAGTATTTAATGCATCGAAAATTTTGTTCATTAGAAAATCAGTATATGTAAATTAGTAATAATATAAATTATCATTATGAATAATAATTTCTGTTTGTTTAGTTGAAGAGCGCCTCCACGAAGTTAGCATGCTTGAACATCAAGCCAGTAATAAGTCACGTTACGAGTAAAATTCGATGCTTACATTTGGGAACAGGTAAGCACTCAAAACACAAGTCCTGCTGTTTCTTACAAAAGCGAATTTTTTTTTCAATTCAGATTATTGTTTGCCTAGTCTCCTACAATTAACTATGAATTATCCATATTAAATTGGTATTTTACTTTAACTTAATATTGTAATGTAATAAATGTACAAGTTCTTAAAAGTTCATTATTCGGAATTAAATTTATATTTTTAATTTCAATGCTAATTCAGTGCCACTGAAAAATATGGAAAAACTAGCGACAGAAGAAACTGATGTTATAATCAAGGATGTGAGTAGCAAATATATTTACTTATTCAGAAATAGAAGAATATTTTTACTATAATTTACTATTTTAATTAGGTTGGAGATAAAGGGCTGATAATTTTAAATAGACCAAAAGCTTTAAATGCACTGAATCTATCGATGGTCCGAAAGATTTATCCAGTCTTGAAACAATGGGAGTCTTCCAAAAAACTTGTAATTGTCAAAGGTGCTGGAGAAAAAGCTTTTTGCTCTGGAGGAGATGTAAAGACGATAGTAATTAATTTAAATCAAAATGATGGTCATAAATTGGGAGAAGATTTCTTCAGAGCAGAATACACGTAAATAATAATCTATTTAGAAAGATGAATTTCTAATTTAAGTTTAAATAACTGATTATAAAAATTAATAAATTTAAAAATTTTGTTTAGACTGAATCATCTCATTGGGACGTACAAAAAGCCATATATTGCTCTGATAAAGGGTATAACAATGGGCGGAGGTGTTGGTTTGTCTGTGCATGGTAAATATAGAATAGCAACAGAAACTACCTTATTTGCAATGCCAGAAACTGCAATTGGATTATTCCCGGATGTGGGTGGTACATACTTTTTACCGAAATTAAAGGGACAACTTGGTCTCTATTTGGCACTTACAGGTCATCGATTAAAAGGTAGAATAGTTAAGAAAATATATTTTTAAATCCGTCTATATTGTTGAAGATAGAATCATTTCAAAAGACTTATTTCCTTAAAGGCACTGATGTATATCTTTCTGGAATTGCAACACACTACATCCCTTCAAATCAACTTGAAGAATTAACTCACAGCCTATTAGACTCGAATAGTTCAGATATCGATGGGATCTTAAATAAATACCAGCCAAAAGACTTAAATCGAGAATTTAGCTTAGAACCTCACATGGAAAAAATTAATCGTTGTTTCTCAGCCCCATCTGTTGAAGAAATAATCGAGAAGTATGTATTAATTTATCTCACTCGATACAAAAAAGCCTTTTTGTACAATTCAAAATTTGCAATCAAAATTTGTATATCTGAGTTCAAATTTTGTAGTAACTAGTAACTTTACTTTTCGTTTCTTTAAAATTACTTGTATTTTTGGTAATGCATTTCTAAACAATATTCTACTCCTCGAACATAGGTTGAAGGCAGAGAAATCAGAATGGACGGATTCCGTCGTAGAAGTTCTGAAAAAAATGTCACCAACCTCACTGAAGGTGACAAGAAAAGCTCTTGAAAAAGGAGCTAATCAAAGCTTATCCGAGTGTTTGAAAATGGAATATAGATTAGCATGTGCCTGTTTAAAAAAGGGAAGTGATTTTTACGAAGGTTCGTATTTTTTTTAAATCTCATATGTTCAATTTTAATTCCTCAAATGCTTAAATCGTTATTTCTTCATAAAAAATGTTTTGATTGCAGGTGTTAGAGCTCTTCTTGTAGATAAAGACCAGAAGCCAGAGTGGAATCCAAAAACTTTAAGTGAAGTCACAGATGATTACATAAATCAGCGATTCGAGCCACTGGCAAGTGATCTTGAGTTAGTTCTTTCAAAATTATAATTTGAGGGTAAGCTATATTTTCATATTGTTGATGAATCAAATTTTATAAAATTCTGAACATTGTTTTATTAAAAACCAATTTATAACAAACATTCTTGGCTCATTCGCTAATCTCTGACTCACCTTACAAAAACTTATAACAAAATAAATAGAACTCATTGTAAGTTTGATTTCATTCTGTTCAGAAGGCAATAGTTGCAATGATAAGAGTGCGTTTGCGTAAAATGAATCAAGAAATTACAATCGGTATTTACAATTCTATGTGTTTATCGGGCTCTTTTCTTTTAGAAGCTTAATCACGCATTAGCAAACCTGTTTTGTACAATGAAAACACTGTCATTCATCCTGCTCAATATAGTTCAAACTTGGGCAAATTATAATCGGGTATTAACTTAAATGGGACTTAAATCAGAATCGTTTTGGAAAGCGGATATTTGAACAGTGATTTGCTCGTGACTGGCTTTGCAGAGAAAGAAATGAGTCTTCAGGGATGTTGGACTTCTTCGTTAATCACTTTATTCATATTTTATTTATCAAAATGTTCGTATTGTTTTTGCAAGCATTGTCGTCTCCCGTATCACTTAATTACACGAGTTCTGAAACGAAGAGAAACTCGGCGTTTCCTCCAGATATTCGAATAATGTTAAAAAGAATACTAATTTTCGCTTCCATGCGATGTTAATATGAAATACGTTCGCATCGTTCCACCAATAATTAATATTTAAATCTTCAAATAGGTCGAAAATTCATGGCTAATTCAATTGTCACAAAGCCGTCACTTCGGTTACATTTCTGTCATAAGATTGTACTTTCCCTATTTTTTTTTGTTTTCTTTTGATGCATACGATGTATCGTGTCGGCATTTGTGTGCATACAAGCGTCAACACGCGGCATTGGCGCTGCTATATCGAGGAAATTAGAGATTGGAAAGAGGGAAAGTAATAAATTACTGGAAAAATTGAGTGTTTGAACTGCAATTGAGTGCGTTCAGTCGATGTACTGCGCCAGCCAACGGAAGCCTTCACCATAGCCTTGCCTCTTCAAAACGGAGCACATGAAGAGTTCCAAAGGACGTCCGGGAATATCGCTGCGAGCTACCTTACCCTGAAAATAATTTCGAATTTAGGATTTCAATTAAATTGTCAATTTATAATTAAATACATTCAATTTATGGGGATAATGTTTCAGAAATTACCTTTCCAGTCGTCTGGCCGTAGAGATTGAAGAAAGTTCTAAGTTCGTCTTCGGACGCTGCACCAGGCTTATCGATCTTGTTGCCGAGGACGAGTACCGGGCAAGCACTAAGCTGTTCATCAGTGAATAGTGCATCTAGTTCAGCCCTAGATTCCGGTAATCTGGTTCTATCACTGGCGTCGACTAGAAAAACGATTGCATCTACGGCTGGAAAATAATCTTTCCAAACTCTGCGAGCTTAAACACATAGCAAAATGGAATACATATAGTGAAAAAAGGTACGTAATTCAAAATGAGAATATGTACTATTTTAAACAAGTACGTAGTTCTCTTAGGTATTTTTTTATTTATATTTTTACCTTGGGTGTGACCGCCAAGGTCGAATGTTGTGAACCTCATGTTGCCAATGGACAGTTCTTCTGAGGCTAAAACATACAGGGTTTCACATAATTATATGTAATACCAAAGAAAAATAGTATACAATTTGTCTATTGCTTATTCCCTTTTCAAATTTGGTTCAGATTTCAAATAAGCACGTTTAATTTTTGCATTTTGCTAATTGGTATTTCATTAAATAAAAAAGTGTACGATCGTACGAGTAACAGTTTGCAAGTCATGCTATGAATCTGCTTTACGTTTAATGAACACAATGTAGAACATTTTTGGTAAATTAAATACCACAGAAAAAAACTCTTTATGTTAATGTACATTATTTTCTTCTATCTCTTCTGGTCTTTTTCTACTGATGTTTGTATTTTCTTGTATGGGTTCTACTTCATTAACAGAAGTTAAACTAGCAGCCTTTATTTCGGAAGAACTGCTTATTTCAATTTTATTGTTTTTAAAAAAAAGGTTGTTAATGTAAGTTAGTTACTTGGGTGCAACGTAGGTACATGTTGCGCTAGTCGATCATCTTTGAGCATATGTAGAAGCGTTGTTTTTCCTGCATTATCCAGGCCAAGAAACAGGAGCTTCCCACTTTTCTTCCATAACCCTGAAATTTGAACAACAAAAATCATGCACAAGCTCTAAACTCACTTACTTTCGATAGAAATCTCAACAGGATCTAGAAGATTTTCTTCTCCAGCCACTTTTATAAGGGAATGACGACCCGAATAGGGTAAGCCAAGAATGGCAAATTTTCCACGACAAGTGCATATCGGTACACCTACAGAACTCAAGTTTTCGTCAGTTAATAGTAAAAAAAAATCTCATCAATATTTATCATCAATATGTACGACTTCTGACTGAGGTTTATACGGAAAATTACTGGCTCAGTTAATTTGTGTGATTCACTTCCTTTTAGTAATTAACCATAAGTAAACGTTCTTTTACAAAGTTTCTAATTTGGTCATCTTTTACAATGTCAGAGGTAATTTAAAACTATGTATGTAGTTTGAATTTACTCAAAGAAATTGGAAACTTTTAGAGAAATTTAAAATGAAAACGTTTCTAATAAAAGTTTCATCACTTCATTAATTGGAGAAAATTGATGAAAACAGATGCAACATCTGTTTAGGAATATATAAAAACCACGAGAATTAGAATACAATCTGTCAATGTAGAAATCTTTTATAAATTAAATCTAAAAGAAATCTTTTGGACTGGAATCGAACTTTGATCTTGACATTGCGAAAACTAGTCAATAAATCTATAAAAGAAGGAAAAAAAGTAATTCAAACATAAAACTTACCGAGGTAACCCAAGACTCCAGTAAACCAGTCCCAAATAAACATATTCGTTAATTAATGTTCGTCGAGCGCACTGACTGATACCTTTTAGGTGACTCTGCAAATAAAGAAAGTTATGAAGTCGTGGCATATATAATCAGGACTCTTATACGTGATTTCAACTGACAATGAAAACTAATTCTGTGATAATGGTATAGCCTTGAATACGGAACAAGGTACACACATGTGTCGACGTACGTTAAAGTGCGCTGCACTTGAGCATAATTTCTCACGTCAAAACAATCTTAATTGTAAGTTACAAACAACAAAATATGATTGAGAGATGAATTATAAAAAGATGCAATGGCTCAAAATCTATCAAGGCATCAGACAGATCAGGTGCTCCAAAAATAACAGTATGTACCTCTCATGCACAAGGGAAATTTTTTAATGAAATTCACCAGAAACTGTACACTTTAAGTAACTGTAACTAAAAATTGTGTTGCACTGGGTGACGTACCTAACTTGGAAACTGTATGAAGATCTAAAGGATTGGAGAAAAGTCACTTTTCCCCGTTGAAAAGCGCAGCTCGTAACGAGCTCGTTAGTTGGCAGTGGCACTGATGACGTCTACATCCGTCAGCCATCTTTTTTCGTATTTCCGTAATATAAGGCGGGAATTTAAAAAATTTACGCATTTCTTCACTTTTCAATAAAAATATCATTTGATATCGTAAATATGTTTATCAAGACGGAATATTCTTAAAAAATATTTTTGCAAGATCCGTGTTACAAACATAGAAAATAATCTGACATAACCTTAAAATTATAACCTATACCCCTATACCCTACAAAAATTCATTTAGTGGTTCTAATTAACTTTATACTTCAAAAATTCTTCGAATTTTTAGAGCGAATGAAGTTAGAAACCATCAACATAATATTTTATTCTCAATTCTTTCGTATTTTCACGTTTGTGATAAATCATTCGCTCTAAAATTTTTAATTTTCCCGCCTAAAGATTACTATTTCCGTTTTTCATAAAGAATTTAAAGAATCATTCCAAATCATTCTTTTTTTATCAATACAGATGACAATAAAAATATTTCTTCTTGGAAAAATGTGTAAAAAGTAATTGGATTTAAACATAATTATAACTTGTGAAAAATAAATTGAATAGATATGTACGTTCCTGGAGTTAAATGAAAGAATGAAAGCAATGAAAGTCTGGTCTGGTTTAAAAGGGAAAGAGGGGGAACTTGCACTCGACCTCGTGCTGCGAGTCTGCGACCTGCGTTTTGGTGGTTTTGTTGCGATTTGTATATAACTGCCGGTATCTCGTATGCATTTGCGTATCAACGAACTTGAGTAATAACCAGTTCTTTAACAGTTACCAGTATTAATAAGTAGTTCATTTAATCTGGTTATCATTTGCGACTAAAAGTAGTCAGTGTTTCTTGCTAGAAGTTCTTTTGTACGAGAAAGTACATAGAGGTTAAGGTTTAAACATGTCGCGGCTATTGGGACGTACAGTTTTTCGGATACAGGGTGATTTAAAAACGTGCTCGAAGCTCGGTTATGTGCCAGTAAGGAGATTAAATTTGTTAGAATATCAGAGCAAAGAGCTTCTGAAAGATTCTGGAGTTTCCGTGCAAAACTTCGCAATAGTTGACAAATTAAACAATACCAATTCTGCGTTGGAACACTTGCGTTAGTGTATTGGTTTTTACATAATTTTTCTGTTTTTTTATTGAAGCATGAAAAATAATGAGGGAATTATGTAATTCTAGATGCTGGGGAATATGTTGTCAAGGCTCAGGTTTTAGCTGGAGGGCGAGGAAAAGGATATTTTGATAACGGATTTAAAGGCGGCGTTCACGTTACCAAAGAGTAAGTATTTTTGTCTTTTTATTTATTTTAATTTTTGCAAAATATATGTTGGGTCATTTCAACAGTACATTTTCTTTTTCAAATCTATCAATAGAACATTAGAACGAAGCAATTCTTATTGTTTATTCTTGCTTTAATATTTTAGAAAACTTACATAATTTCACCTCAGAGATAATGTTTTGCATACAGAAATCTACAATAGAAAATTAATTTTAAGATACCATATCTTAAAAATTGCAATGGGTATAAACAATAGTACACTTCCTTTTCATGAGACAATTTTGCACAATGTGAAAGAATAAGCTTGTTTTCGTGCAATATTAATTTAAAACTAAAAGATCTAAAACTCTTATGTACCTTTGTTTTTTTTCGACTGCATTTTGTTTTAAATTGTAGCCCTAAAGTTGTAGAGGAATATGTTAGACAAATGCTGGGTCATCGTTTGATAACAAAACAAACATCAAAGGATGGCATACTAGTGAACAAAGTTATGATAGCAGAAGCAGTGGACATTGTTCGTGAGACGTACGTGTGTATTCTGATGGATCGTCAATACAATGGACCTGTATTGATAGCGTCACCAGCAGGCGGCATGGACATTGAGACCGTTGCCAAGAAAACACCAGAATTAATAAAAACAACACCTCTAGATATTTACCATGGCATTGATGATCAAATAGCAAAGGAGTTTGCTGAATTTTTGGGTTTCAAAGAAAAAGATATTCTTGAAAAGGCAATATTTGAATTGAAAAATCTGTGGAATTTATTCGTTGATATTGATGCCCTGCAAGTTGAAATTAATCCTTTGGTGGAAAGTTCAGATAAACAAGTTGTTGCTGTTGATGCTAAAATATCTTTCGATGATAATGCTCAGTTTAGACAAAAGGATATTTTCGCTCTGGATGACGACAGTGAGAAAGATCCAAGAGAAGCGGATGCCTCAAAATACAATTTGAATTATGTAGGCATGGATGGAAATATTGGATGCTTAGGTTATTTTATTTTTTTATTATCAAAATTAAGTACATATCTATAGGGTCATTTCAAGATAATTATGAATTTGATTTTGAAAACAAATTTTCTCAATTAGAATAGAGTATTTTCATATTATATTTTAAAGTATTTCGTATTTTCATTTTATTGAAATCCTACTTCTGTAAATTCCTTTTTAAATTTTTTTCTTTTGGTTTATTTTATATTTTGTTTAGTTAACGGAGCTGGCCTCGCAATGGCAACTATGGATATCATAAAGCTCAATGGTGGTGATCCAGCAAATTTCTTAGACGTCGGTGGTGGCGTAAAAGAAGAGCAAGTTTATCAGGCATTCAGAATTCTTACTGAAGGTGACGAAATTGCTATTCTATTCTATCATTAACTTTATTTTATAAAGAAACAAACTCATTTTTTAAGTTGCAATTTTGTGATTACAGATCCCAAAGTAAAAGCAATCCTTGTGAATGTGTTTGGTGGAATTGTTAATTGTGCGACGATTGCCAAGGGAATTGTCTCTGCTGCTCGAAATTTAGGTCTCAAGTTACCCCTAGTTGTAAGATTAGAAGGTGCGTAAGCGGATATTCGATTTTAAATCTACTTGAGTTTATATATTAGCAAGTAGCACGAAACCGCTTCAAATCCCCTAAATTCTTCTGAAATATTATATATAATATTAATTTTTAATTTCAGGTACGAACGTAACCGAAGCAAGAAAGATTATAAACGATTCTGGTTTGCCGATTTTAATTGCAAGTGATTTGGACGAAGCTGCAAAAAAGGCCGTAGCTTCAGTCAAAAAGTGAAGAGTTAACATTTAAGTTACTCGATACGGTTTTAATAAGACTGGATGATTCTGTGAGCAGATGGATTACAAGAAAAAATAGGTGAATGTTGTGCGTGAGAATGTATGTAAGTTTATGTTAATTTTGCTCATAGCTCTATAGACTGTTTTTACTTTTACTATTTCTGTAAAAGTTCAGCCTTTATGAATTATTATGAAACATGTCTAAAGACATAAAGTTTAAAAAATTCATAAGGGACATTTCAAAAGGCTTTTTCGTGTAGGCTCAAGAATTTTTAAGTTCTAGAGTACCACTTGCATTTTGCACATACAATAATTTCTTAATTAAAATTTTTACTCTATTGTTTACGTTTAGTTGTTTATTATATTATTAGAAATTCACTGTTAATCGTAGCATATCGATATATGTAGTAGTGTTACTCCAGAAAGTTTCTGATATTGTATAGTATATAATTCAAAGATTTACTTAGTTTAGTAAGGGGAAAAAAGGAGATACGTGATGTGAAATATCGACTTTATAGTTTTTTAAATAAATTTTTCACTCTTCATCAATCTTTAAATCTATTCTCTCGGAAATATTAAATTTATTAGGTAGTCTAATCTTTAACTTGAATGAAAATTCGAAGAAATCCATTTAAAGAATTTAGAGGTTTACTTTAGTGTAAATTTGTTATAATCGCGAACGCGAATTATCATGTTACCAAGTAAGATTTTAAAATATTCACTGATCGCTCTGTGGTTCTGAATGGATGCTAGAAATGAGAGCTCGTAACGTAGCCCCCTTTTCCCGGTATGGTTTTCGCAACCATTTAGGAATGATCGAAATGAACGTATTTGGGGGGAAAGAGTCGTCTTGTAGTTTAAATCCATGAGGTGTGTGAGTAAATGAGACAAGAGCTCCTTGATCGCCTCACCGGTAACCATATACGGCACTTGATTTTTAACTCACTTTCGAAGGCAATGTGTAATGGTCTGTCCGGCCTTTCAATCGCTTAGTGGGCCATGGGGTCATTGATTATGTGCTATCTTGCAAAAACAAACCTGGATTCGATATCTTAATGCGTATTATTTCAAGGGAGGAAAACAAATATTTCATTCTGGAAAAAAGAAATATCTATTGAAAAGAAACATTATCACATAGATCCACTGACCCATATAGACAATTTTATTTTTAGGTTCTACTATCAGCTACTATATTTTTGAAATATTGTTTTATATTTGTTATTTAAATGCCCGTATAAATGAGTAATTGCGATCAAATTATAACATTGATTCATTTAAATTTTTACAATTATGTATACAGTTTGGAGATTTATTTTTTACAGTTGGTTTAGATGATGCCAGAGAAATAGCGAGGTAGCATAGAAGAGCAGTGGAACAATAATAGTTCTCCGAAATTGTATGGACAACGCATTGTGGAATGTCAGAGCCGTCAGCGACAACTATTTCTTGGGGAGATTTACAATCAAGGCGAACAGGAGAACTTTGAAAAAATGTCACTGGAATAGCAAAAGAGTAAGTTAAATTAAACCTGGTCCTTTGATATCTCGACTTTATATGTTGAATTTTATAATTTAAAAAATTTTCTTTCGGTTTTCTTTACAGTTTTCTGTTATAAGTATGGTTTAAAATTTCTATTAAGATTTTTTTGTTAATTCTTATTTTCATTTTATTTTGGTTATATTTCCTGATTTGGAAATAATGTTTTCAGTGTCGGTTTCGAGTTTAAAATACGTTTTTCCGTTTTTTTTTCTATTCAGCTTTTTAAAATGTAGTTGATATATTGTCTTCAAAATATCGTAATTCCAGTTTTTAATGCTTCTATTTTGAACGTTTCAATGTTAAACGCTTCCAATTTTAAATTGTAGGACTTTGAATAGCTTGAAGTCTTATATTGTTGAATTCTGAACGGAAATCTTATTTTCTTGAAATCAAGTAGACACTCAAATTTCGACTGGTCAACCCCTCGCTATGAGAGGACTGTTTTTTTTGATGATTTTCGACAAATTTATATCCCTCTATGATTAGTAAGCATCATAAGTGAGCAACACTAAGGTGCCGAGGGACTATCGTCAAATTGCTCTTTTTCAAGCGAAGTCGTTGGTTCTCCATGTATTTTACTTTCGTTTTATCATACGAATAAACCCTCACATTGTTTGTATGTGAAGAGAAGATATGCATATGTATATATGTATATATATATATATAGCTTCGAACCTCCTACTCTTGTGTCTGGGGCTAAACGTGAGGGTCCGCAAACTATTCTTGGAGAACTTTAGTCAGACCTGCTTTCGCGTTTGCAACAACGTCAACGGTTTACGTCTTAAGCCTCCACCAATCTGTGCATCTCAGTTCGACAAGAATCGTTCGCGTTAAGGCCGGGAAAATCGTTCCGATGAGTGTCCAAAAAAATTAAATGCGATAGAGTGAAAAAGAAGGTTCTTAGGTGATTTTGTGATTTACCATCTACAACTCCAAGAAGAGATTTTTCTCTTTTTCATAATTACTGGGATTTTCTAATTGAGGATTGATTTTTAACTAACTTTTCATCAGATTGACGATATTTATTAAAACAGGTAATTGTAAATTGTTCTGTAGGTCGCATCATTACTAATGAACTAACTATTTGCAGTTTTAGTATATTTTGAATTGAAGAATTTCTTGTACGTAAAATTTTAGTGAAGGGGTTTTGAATGAGAGTCGTGATACAATACTGTGTTTATTTCCGGAAAAGAAATGTAGAGCGGCGTCAATAATTTTGTTGACGCTCTAAACAAAAATAATTTTCGTTTCAGTGAATGGAAATTTTGAGTGTTCTATTTTTTTAAACTCATTTATATTCGTTGAAAAGCTTAATATAATCACAGATATTCTTAAATCTTTATTTAATTTGAATTAGTAGTAAGATAATTATAGTAGATAAATTTGATTTTACTGCATGCAGTAGAAAAATTGTTGTTTAGTCAGACAAGCTAGGAGTGTATGAAGTGCTTTTTATATCATTTATTTACGTGGTAGGAATAATGAAAAACAAATCTAACTTGCTTAAAAATAATGTCAATTTTATTTGTCAATGTCGAATATATAATTCGACAATTCAAGCAAATTTGCAATAATCCTCTTTAAGCAAGGATCTCTTTCAAAAGCACTAATCTTTTCATTCTCGATTTTAAGTGAGCGCAAAAGATCACGCGAGCCTATTTAGTGTGTTAGAGATAAAAACATTTCTTAAATATCTTGGCAGTCAGCCGTATCCAAAAAACATAAATGACTGTCAAAGTTCTCTTTGAGTTTCTCTTGTCCCATTTTGAAATGATGTTCTTCAACTACTTTGTAGAAAGAAGTACCACTGTTGTCAAATTGCGTGTACGAAACTGATCTATTCTTTTGCAATAAAAATTGCTGTAGTTTTTACTCAGAATTTCAATGAAGTATTGACCTTGAAAATCTATCGCATACGAAAATACTAAACCCAAAATATCTTGGCTATGAGTCGCATTTATCGTGACACATTTTCGCTTAGTTCAAATTAATTTTCAATTATTTAATATTTATGATTATGATGCTTTTATACATGGACTTATGAAATATGGAAATAATGATCATTTATCTGTCTAATAAATAAAAAAGGTTCGAGAATAAGTAGAATAAAAAATTAATTTATTATAATTTTAAATAGATATTAAGTTTCTTCTTTTATATAATTATTTAAACTCTTAATTTTACAAGCTATTTTCTTAAATTAAAAAATTTAGGTTAATGTTTTTGAAATATATAAACATTTTAAAAGCAGGTTCTCGATGAGACTTTAAAGGAGTTATATCAGTAAGAAATGTAACCATACTTGTACATGTTACAAAGAATGAGTCAGACGAACTCATGGTGCTACTTCTTTATTTTGCTGCAATCAGTAATAGCTTCTTTAACTCATTGAAATTTGTGTGACTATGTAACGTTTGCTCTGATTTCAGATTTGAATTATTTTAAGAATAGTTTCCTGTGTTTAAAGACAGATAGACAGTAAAAAAGTACAGTTTCCACGAAGAAAAATAATTAGATGAGCGAAGATATTTTATTTCGAGTGTCCAGTGATCAGTGAAAGTTTCAGTAGTTACGGACATTAATGTTCAGACAACATAGTTAACTACTTTCAACTTCATTTAGGAACAAGTGCCTATAGCAAACAGAAAAGTAAATAAAATAACAAATAAATAATATGAACAATAACCATTAATAAAAGGGTTTCCAAGGATTTAAAAAGATTTAAAAAGATTTATGTTTTTAAGAATTAAAAATCGTAAAGTT
>JAUEJJ010000021.1:12709418-12727743 GCA_032164275.1 Synergus coniferae | reverse complement strand
ATTTAAAACAGTGTGATTAAACGAGTCAAATTCACTAATCATAAACCTGCTGCTTCCGTTTTATGTTTCACGTTTTTGTGCACTGTGGAAAATACTTTTAAAAACCAATATTTTGAGTATTTGCAGGGTCTCCAAGGAAAATATTTTTATTTTTACTCTAAATAATTAAATAAGAATTTTAAGCTTGTGAATGATCAGACTATTGGTTTGAAATAATTTTTTCCCAAGTGCGTAACCCAAGCTTACGCTTTTGCGAAAAATCCAAATTACCGCTCTCCTTTGCTTTTGTCTAAATTAATTTATTGAGGTTTGAATAATAATAAATCAAAGAGACGGAAAAGTTTTAAATAAAAATTTTCAGTGCAGGCACGCTAAAACGTTCAAAATTTTTAAATTTTCAAACGGAAGCTTGGTTTTAGCAAATGACTTATTAGGAGTATATATTGTAAATAAGTCAGATATAACTAGTATGTATTCTATATAGACTGTTGAAATTGGCAAACGGTAAACGGGAAACTGCGTTGTATACTACTGGACCACGCATCGGTTCGTTGCACTAAGTGTACTTACGTAAATGAACAATGATGTATACTCAAGATTCTTGAGGGTAATTTTGTTGCTCATATCCTCAATGCGTTCGTTGGAGAGTGAAAATTTAAGTGCGGAAAAGAAATTTTTTTAAATTGTTAATTTTTTTTCGCGAAAATACATTTCACTAACAGAGAAATTTTTGAGTCAAATAAAATTAATGTTGAAGAGCAGAACATAAACCCTTCATTTGGCATAAAAATTTAGAAGACATTTGAGAAAAATATTAATCTTTAAAATGAATAATTGTAGAATATGATGTAATCATGTATAATACGTGTAGAGAATTAGTTAAATTTTTAATTTAATATAATTTATTTTAATTTAACTACAATTTTTTTATTATTCACATATGGTAAATTAGGCAAGACAGTCAAATAAATTAAAATTAAAATTAATTTTAAATAGTTAAAAATGAATTAACTTTGAAAATTGGGAAATTACCTAATTAGTATGTAGTAAATTTTCTTCATAATATATTTTACGATGTTTAGTAGAAGACTGAAGAAATGATCTCGATGGTTTAGAAGGTGTCTTATTGTTAGTCTTCAACTTGAAAGACTCTAATACGGTGTAACCTGTTTTTAGGAATACTGATAAATCAAGTAGATTTCTGCCAATTGAAGGGTTAATTTGAAGATTTCCGTTAAATTTAAAATCCCCCCTTGATGATCAGCCTGATCTTGCATAGTAGTTCTCTCCCTTGCGCATCGCCCGGAATTGAAGCATTCCACGGACGCAGGTAGGCAATGCTTGGTCCAGTAGCATACGACTATGGTGAATACAATACGCTCGCAGCCGCACCGGTGAACAGCCTGCAGCAATTCCGCGTGATAACTCCACCGGAGGTGGCCAAGGTAGCTGACTTCCAAGTGGCAATCACAACACCTTCTGGACATCGTATCAAGGCCCACGTGATGCCGAGCCATGATGGCTACTTGGTCAACTTCACACCCACCGAACTTGGGGAATACCTTCTTGGCATAAGCTTTGGTGGCGAGCCCATTTCTCCCTATCCATACCGGTTGACCTGCGTTCATGGAAGTGACCCCAGCAAAGTTCGAGCTTCTGGTCCTGGGCTCTCTGAGGGTTTGGTGAACCAACATGCCCAATTTATGATCGACACTCGAGGTGCTGGTCAGGGTGGCCTGGGCGTCACAGTCGAGGGACCTTGTGAAGCTGCTATTAATTGTAGAGACAACGGAGACGGAACTTGTTCAGTCGCCTACTTACCAACCGAACCTGGAGATTACGGCATCAATATCGTGTTCAATGATCAACATATTCCTGGCTCACCCTTCCAGGCTATCATCGTTCCAGACGCAGACCTCACCAAGATCAAGGTCTCCGGAAATGGGATTCAGGCCCACGGTCAGCAGCCGCTCTAGACTATAGACTCTAGACTTCTAGAGACTCTCTCGTTTGTCGCGAACTAATCGTGCATGTGTGTGTTTTTGAGATTTTTTAATTCATCGGAGGCAGTTAATTGCTGAATCCAAATGTGTTGCAGTAAAGTGCATGGAGTTTACTCAGAGCAAGTCTGTATGAAATTATTAAGGGTTTCAGCTCTCTGATATCTAGTAACAAGATGAAAATTTTCAATTCACAGGAAATTTGAATTTCTCAAATATCTTTAGACTTAAGATGAAGTACAATTGTAATGAAATTGTTGGCCTGGATAATTTCATATGGATTTTAACCAGTGTGAAGTGGCTTTTGATTGTTGAGTTTTGAATAATTATAAGATAGATACATCTTAGAGAATCTACAACAATTTCTTATACAATATACAACAGTTCTTATACTAAAGACAATACATTTCAGGCAAAGTAGAGAAAAATTCCTCAATTCTTCGTTATAGTAGTGCTGGTTAATTTATTAATATATTTTCTTCAATTTTGAATAACAATATTATACATGCAGATGCCGTTTATTTTTCAAAATAACGGAGTGTCTATTAGTTCAGCTTTTCCAACGATTGAAGCTCCTATGTTTCTGCATGTTTAAAACAAAAAGTCTAAGAAAAAATGTCGATTTGCTAATAATTTGCGCGTTTATTGTGTTATGATTTTGAAAACATCGCTGCTTTACAATTAATTATTAATAGTTAATACTACAATTTAAAAATTCGGGGTTTACTGAATATAATTTTTTTTTGTCAAGTAGTAGTTATAGTGAATTTATTTGCTAGAAATTATATTAAAGTTTTTTATTTTCGCACGCGTGAATGTAGTTAATATGGAACGTGGTTTATAAATATTAGTAATTAAATGAATTGCATAGAAATTTTTTTGGTTTAGTATATAATTAAATTATTAATTTAAGTTTCAAAAATACAAGTAATTTTTTTGTATTATTTTAATTCTAAAAACTACATCCCATTTATCATGCACTTCACAATAAGATTTACAAATTTAAAAAAAAATTTGAATTTCTATGCTAGATTCGTTTGAAATATGAAATACACATAATTTTATGCTTCTAATGTAATTTCTCATTTTTAGGTCTCAATATTTATCAGCCAACAGAATTTACTATTGACACAAGAGCTATCCCAAAAACTAAAAATGATGATAGCAAGATTTCCTGTTCAATTAACAATCCAAGTGGCGGAATTACGGAAAAGGTCATCACACCACAAGTTGATGGAACATACCGAGTGGCCTACACTCCGTTTGAAGAAGGACGTCATACGATTGACATCCTCTATGACAATGTTCCAATTCCAGGATCTCCGTTTTCTGTTAATGTCAAACGAGTTAGCGATGCCGGAAAGTGTCGTGCATTTGGACCAGGTCTCGAAAAAGGAATCGTCAATAAACCAAATCATTTTACTGTTGAAACGAAAGGTTCGTGAATTTATTTATAATTATGGCTTACCAAAAAAAAACATTTAAAAAATAGGAAGATACCGTCATTTTCATGAGGATTCTTAATAAACTAATGTAAAAACTTATTTCAGTCAATTAAAAATAATTTGATTCACGGCTAAAAAAATTATTTTTACAGATGCTGGTACTGGTGGACTCGGACTTCAAATTGAAGGACCCAGTGAAGCGATAGTGAAGTGCAAGGATAATTATGATGGTTCTTGTAGTGTGGAATATGTTCCTAGTGAGGCTGGTGATTATGATGTCAGCATTAGATTTGCTGATAAACACATACCCGGATCTCCATTCAAAGTCCCAGTAGAAATACAGGTAAAAATATAAACAACTTCTATAATTTAAATCAACTATTAAATATACGCAATAAAAATAAAATTGAATGTATTATTCTACGTTTCAGACCAGTGCAAAGAATGTTACAGCTCACGGACCTGGTATTGAACCAAATAAAGTGCGAGAAGGTGTGCCGGCTAAGTTCATTGTTGACACTTCGAAATCTGCTCCTGCACAATTGGACGTTAAAGTAAAAACCGACAGAGGACAGATTGGAAAACCAGAAATCAAGAGTCGAGGTGGCGGCGTTTACGAGGTGACTTATCAGCCTTCTCAAGCTGGCAGCAATGTGCAGGTTGACGTCAATTACGGAGGAGAAAACATCAGTGGAAGTCCTTTCAAAGTAAAGGTCAATCCAGCTTGCGAGCCTAGCAAAGTTGTCCTTTCCGGCCCTGGAGTGTCTCCCGCTTGCACTGCATCTTTCCCTACCGATTTTACTGTAGACACTTCTAACGCTGGATACGGGGACCTGGAAGTTCAAGTTCTGGTAAGGTTCTAATCAATAGGAGTATTTAAACCAAATGATAATAGTTAATCTGTCATTCAATTGAAGTGCGTAGGGAGGTGTCACGTCTCGTGGTGAGAAGGAAGATTAAAAGCAAAAATCGTCTGGATTAATTATTTTTTATCTTTCGCTAGGGACCTGACCAAGTTCCTCGTCGAGTTGCCATTGAAGATCTGGGCAATGGAAAATACAAGGCATCTTATCTGCCTGACGATTGTGGTCGTTACAAGATTAATGTAAAATACGGAGGACAGGAAGTTCCAGGGAGTCCTGTGAATGTACAAAGCGTCTCCACTGGCAAGGCTGATAAATGTAAAATCAAAGAGGGAGTTCAACAAACTTTGGCTCAAGGCGAAGAATACTGCATCACTGTAGACACCGAAAACGCCGGTCGTGGGGCTGTCACGTGTCGTATTCGATCGACATCTGGAAGGTGAGTTTTCTTCTTTATATGCATTTTAAACAAGATGTTTATGCTATTGATAATTAATGAGTTTATTGCTTTCTGCGGATCTTCCCTCGTGTTTAGAAAATGTTCATGTCGAACAGAGAAGAACACTTATCGCTTGGCAAGTTGAGAGGCATCTGTCACTCCTGAAAGATTTGTCGCCGAACGAGAGTGACAGTTGTTATTATTCATTGTTCTCCTTGTAGGTTGTCAGAAGTAGCAAAGTTCACAGCGACAGATTGTGACAGTCACATTTTAGATTCTTCGACAATGTTAAAGATTATCAGTTAATTCTTGAGATTAATACTCTTTCTTAAATTGTTTGAATCAAATATTCAATATTTAAGAAAATTAAAAAAATAAATAAAGGAGGGAGAATTTGAATTTCACTAGTTATTATTATTTAAAAATTAAAAGATATTATTTTTTCATCTCGTTCTGAAAACAGGCTTCATTTATGTCTCTCTTTTAATAAAAATATACTTTTATTACCGTAATAACATTAAAACTAGTTTTTATAATAAAGTAGTCTGAGGAATGTGAAGCATTTTTATTATACATAATAAAAATGTATAATAAAATGTAGAGCAATATTTCTTAGAATTTTATTTTTTTAACGTCAAATAATGGAATGTGGTTTAAATAACGCGTTCTTGGTATGTTGGAGGTGATCTAAATTTATATATTGAATAAAAGAGGTAGAGTCTCAAGTATTTATAGCTGTATGAAAAATTCTACCTGACTTTTTTAGCAACTTAATAACCGTATGATTTCAAATCGAGTGACATTGATAACTTGCTCCTACGCATACAGACCTATTATTAATGTATTGCTACTTTCTTTATCTCTCTCTTTCTTCGCCTTTTTTCTCTAGACCAAAGGAAAACAAAGTATCAGGCGCTTACTCTATTTCTGCTACTGTAGTTTCAGCTGTTTACACGGTTTCCACTTTGTCGCAAATTAAACCATTAGAGGAAAACGGTTTTTTCAAGTTTCATTACTTTTTAAAAGATTAAATAAATTTGAAATTATTTCTTAAAAAGAAAAAATATTAATATTCTGAATATCAATTATTTTGGTAAAAAAAAATGTAAAGCTTCATTTAAATTGATTGGACGATTTTTATACAAAAATTATCAAAATTCTTGGTCACAAAATAAATTTATTTCCAGTCTCCGGTCAAACGGCCACTCTCGAAACACATAAATTACTTTCTCGATTCTTTTATTTCTCTGATAAATATTGCAAGTTAATCATTTTAAAAGATTGGAATTGGACATCTTTCATGTTTAAGTTTTGGTCCTGTATACTTTATAAGATTTAGGATAAGTATTTTTTTTAAGTTCTGTTAAATTTCTCAGTTAAAAAAATATTGATAAATGGATATGTGTACAGTAATATAAATCCGGCCCCCCATTTTTTGGTATACAAGAGAAGGACCGAAGTCATTCGTCACGAACAGCTACTCACAACGACGTATGTTGAAGTAAATGCAAAAAGTAGATTTTTTCAATTAACGAATCTCCGTTTGAGTTCTTATCACTTTACTAATATTTTTATGAAACCATGCTCCTTGTTTATCAAAGACGTCATTAGGAAATACATTATATATTGCTATTATGCATGAAAAAAAAAGAAATAAAGTTATTTTGTAAAAGTAAACATTACTAAATTACTTAAATATGTTATATTTAATGATGTTTTTTATGCCCTCATTTAAGTAATTGAATTAAATTTGTAGTTATCTTCTTGTTTCGTCGCACGACCCTTTTCCAAGGATTTATATTTCACCCAGCATTAGAACTTTATCCTCATACAGTAATCCCAGTACTGTAAATGCTTGACTAATTCGTGTTTTATGAAAATTAATTATTTCCATTTTACAGTGAAGATGTGGACATTGACATTCAGGACAATGGCGATGGCACCGTCGATATTTATTACACCGTAGCTGATGCTGGTGAATATACGTTGAGCATTAAGTTTGGCGGTCAGCCAATACCCGATGGATTCTACACCTTTACGGTGAGTCGAAATTTTTTATTTGCCATAAGATTTAAATTTAATAATCATCATTAAATTATCTAATCAATAAGAAAATGACTAATGCTTATAATTTCCAAAGTTTAGTTTTTGTTAGTCTTTATCAGAAGAAGGTTATTTTAAATGTGCGCAGTTGAATATTTTCTAGGTATAATGTATTAGGGACGGCATATTTTTTTTAGTGCTAGCACTCAAAGTAAATTATTCTTGAACTGCTCTCAAGACCGTGTTTATAATTTTACTCGCCGCCTTTGATTCCATCTTGAAGACATTCGGCTTTAAAATTCCTCCAATCGAAATCACAACACAGATTCTTCCTGGAATGGAATGTAATTTCTTTCGTAAAAGGGTGTATCTGATAGACTGAGAATTTTAATTCAGATAAATATTTTTCCAAAAGAATGAATAAAGGTGATTCCCATGTATTTTGATATTCTTGTGGTGGTCGTGTCGGTTCATCTTCTTCCTCGTCGATCCGGGTAAGTGGGGGAGTGAATCTAACTATAGAGGCAACACGAACAGGACATTGTCGCGATCCCTCCAACGACACAGTTCACTCCGAAAGCTCATCGGGATCACGTCAGCCAATTTGATTCAATTCATAATCCACATACAAGTAAGTGGTCATCGTCATCGTGATTATCATTTCTATAGTTATCGTCAGCATATCGTCATCTTCGGCTCGTCTCTGAAACAGAGCGCCATCCGCGAAAGACTCCTGCCAAAGTTATAACATCCCAGCCTCTTAACTGGACACCCCCCCACCCTCGCTCTATCTATCCTCTTATTCGCTACTCGCCTCCACCCACTTTTATCATCAACGAAATCATACTGCAGAACAGTTTCTGGCACTTATAATCCAACTTCCGGTCGAGAACCGAGCCTCTTTTAGAGCCCTTTTCCGGTCACCGGCTATGACAATTTCAATCCAGTTGTTATTCTTCAATCTTCATTTTTTTCCATTTGCGCTTAAGGAACATGAACTTAAATTTTTTTTTACATTAAGTTTATGAAAAATGTTTGTTTCATTTTCTTCCTGAAACTAGAACTAAATACTGTAAATGAGAATTAAAATTGATTTGTGGCTTGAACTAACAATAAGATACAGCATTAATTTCCTTCAATAAAGTTTTATTTAAAGAAGGAATAAAATCTCAATTCTTTATTAGAGCCTTTAACATTTTTAGTACGCTTTTCAAAACGTGCGAGAAGATCCACTTTGAACAATTTTTTTAAACGAATATTTTACAAACATTAGCGTAATTTGCAGACCTCTTCTTAGGGGTACAGTTTTTTTCTTTGGAAGTTCTTGAAGTTGAAGTAACACACGGTCGTGAGATAAAAGAATTATAAATGACAGAATATTAATACTGATATAAATTACCTTTTATCGTCGTATGCCCGGTGGAGTTGCTCGAATTATAATTAGAAAATGAAAGATAGCTTGTCAGATTGAATCTCGGGATACACTGGCAAGTGGAAGTTGCTCACTATCGTCCGCCATTTAAGTAGTGAAAAGTCTAATAGGGTCAGACGCCAGAGTGTACGATCATTCTAATTGCCTCCTCTCATCAATATCGCTTACAATCTTTTTTTATCGAAGAATCCTTATTTATAAATGTATAGTAATAATTATAGTAATGCCTCAGAACTTCTTAAATCTTTCTTTAGAAAGAATCGTTTCCACTTTAATATTTTTCAAATTAATACTTCCTCAGAATTTCTGTATTTATAAGAAACTTTTCAAAAATAAATTACCCTGTGTAGTTATTTTTATTTTTCAGTAACTTTTTTACAATACCCTATGATTAGATTTACATTATGAATAAGATTTAAGACTAAAGTCTTTTTTGTCGAAGTTTGTACTAAAATATTTATAAAATATTTATGTAACAACATTAAATTTGGTAATCTATTTATTAGTGATGATCAGTATTGGGAGATGTTTTCTCAGACAAGAATTTAAATTTTCAAAGTATTGTTAACTAGCAATGATGAGAATTTGAAATTCATTTTTTGTTTCTTTAATTTGAAGCTAATCAAAATTCAAAGAATGATAAGAGATTCAATTTTGTTGCACAAAAAAGTGTTTTGTGATCGTTTTTCAATTTTGCGTCCCCGATAAAGTTGATTGGAGAAGAAATTCGATGTGGTTAATTAATTGAAATTTCTCTTGTGACGTTGTTATGAAATTGTGTGAAATATAATCTGCACTTTCGTCCAGAGCATAAGAAGAGGCCGCATAGCAGCGCGCCCTCCTAGACTATTTTCAGTGCGAGTCAAGCTTTCCCAAATTTATAACCAAGAGCGACTAGCGGGTGTGGGTGGACGAAGACGGGTGGTGAATTAATGCTATCTGTTAAATTAAACGTGGTACCTCGGCTTACAAGAGCGACTTTGTGCAATGAAATTTTTTCCCCTTCTCGTGAAAACTGTTGTCGACAAATTCTAATCTCTGCGTGTTTGAATTTCAAATGTTTAGTTTCTTGTTGTACTTAGCTCCTTTTGTTGTAAAGCGGTGATGCAGGGGAGATTTTCCTAACTTGTTCATATAGATAAATCATTTAATTTTATATAAGAATTAATTATCTAATTAATTTAATATATTTATTCCACAAATTGAATCAGAATAGTTTAGATAGTTTTGTATTGTAATCACTTTGCAAGCAGAGATTTAAATCATTTTCAATCATCTGATATCTTGCAACTTTGATTTGAAATTCATGTTTTTATTTCAGAAAGTTACTTTATTTTAGAAACATTTCAAGAGGGTTGAAGTCAATCTTACAGGTATTTGAATGGTTCAGGGAGCCATCACAGTGCTCAGGATCATGAACAGAAGGTTGAAAGATGATGTAACAGCTGCAAGAACCAGAGATGAGCGACTTAGAATTTACAGATTTGCATGAGCGACGTAAATTTTCAAAAATAGCAAACGTAGCTGGCTAATATTTTGGAACAAATAGTCAGATTTACGCTCGAGCGAATGACATTTTCATTCTATCGTAAATGCATTATATTTTTAACATAAAGAAAAAATATAATATAATTGAATGGATACAGGAAAACATAAAATTTTATTGAAGTACAACCATTATTAATAGTTCCACAAAATTTTTGATAAATTGTAATGTCATTTTTTTTTAATTTTGCGAAAATGTAAGACTTTTGAGAGATGATTTATTAAACCGTTTTATGAGAATGACATTATAAGCTGATACTGAAAATTTTAATCACGTTGGCAAGAACGTTGGCTCTCAAACTCTCTTCCGTATGAGCTTTAACACGCTTCTATGAAATTTATTATAAGGTTTCGGGAAATGTCAGCATAGAAACATTATTTAAAAAATGAAATGATAAGTCACGTGCCCAAAGCTACTGAAAAAATCACAAGAGGCAGTAGATTTCAGTTGCATCTTCTATCCTATGTATTGGTCCTTTTAACAATAGCCATGGGTGGGGGCTGTGGACCTATAATAGCATCTCTGACGTATTTTAAATTATACCAACATTTTGTGACCGCGAATCACATGAGTAGTAGTAAATCTGTTGTAGAAGTCGCGAGGCGCCGTGTATCGTTGTTGGTTGTCCTGGATTCATTTCGCTTTTATGAAGTGCTACCCTTGACATTTCGTGTTTTGAAGTATTTTAAAATTCCCTCTTTCTGTTAAAAATGATTTCATTTGATAGTCAGCAGTAAATTGTGGTGAATATTTCCTAACTGGAAGTCGAATTCTTCTGGTACAGAAAAGTTAAGTTTACTGAGTGTGTCTTCAGTGCAATACTCGTATATATCATATTTGGTATCATTTTTAGAAATGAGAATTTAAACTACGTAATTTTCAGGGCAAATTGACATGAAAGTTTAATAGGTTGCATTTTAATAGATTTAAAAATGTGGAGAAGGAAGGAAGCCTATTGATGAAGTCTATTTTTTAATCTTCTTTTTAAAATCTACAAAGTTGAGTAAATCGAAAGAGAAACGAAGAAACGGTTTGCACGTGTAAACTATTAAGTTAGCAAATCTTACTTAGTAGAAGATGAACCTGTCAGATGTGAAATTGACCGCGAAATATTTATACAGCCGAATCTCCATGTGAGAAAATTTGTCAAGGATTCTTCACTGATACTTACGCAAGGAAATGAATATAATCGACTCATTTTGGCTAGGAACCAGCTACAAAATTAAGAGTTTTTGACAGTGCACCTAATTTCGAGAATATTAGCACCTTAGATCAGTTTATTTAGAAGAAGCTAATTAAAATTCTGATTGCTGTGATTTGTCTACTTTTCAACTGGTGGTAGATTACTCAATTCAGCTTGCTTTGTTTTTCAAGAGGGGATTTAGTAAAATTAGATACTCAGAAATTTAATCTTCAGATGAAGAAAATAAGAAACAAGATCCAATTTATTTTTATCACCTTGTTGTTCATAGGTTCTGGTAAATAATGGATATAGAATTAGAATGTTACAATTCATTGAATGTTAGAGTTATTATTATTTCAATTAAATTTAAAGAATGGACAATTTTTCATTTGTTTCTCAAATATTTTACTCTTAGAAAAATTAATAAGAGAATATGTTTTTTTTTTCATTACAGGCTTCAGAGGAGTATAGAGAGCATAGTAGCACCCACAAAACTCGCCGAGCCAAGAAGACCAATCAAAGCCAGGAACAACACGTAGTAGAACAACATAGTTCTAGCATTCAAGAAAGTGTAAGCGTCACTAAACGCAGTACCACAAAAGATACCTCTCAGAAAAAGTTCAACGTTGTTCGACTGAATAACATCCCATTACCATCTACTGGTGGCAAAGTAACATGTAAGTAAAGTTATACTTCTTAAAAAATTTAGTTTCATACGCTTTTTAATTTCCAAAAAGCAATGATTGACCTCATAATATATTTCAATTCTATTTTCCAGTTTTGTCGAGTCTAAAATATTGTATACATTATACAATGAAGTAATATTTAGACAAACTAGAAAACAAAGCAGGTCACTGATCGCAGTAAATTTTGACTTGAATGACTCAGCTTAAAAATGATCCAAGTGCATCTGCACTTTATTAATTTAGATTCTCACACTACCTTACATAATTCACACGTTCTATTTGACAAATTTGCATTCGGAGCCATTAAGCTGCTCCCAGATCGTTCTTAGGCAACGGCTTCTCATTAAAAATTTTGAGAATTAGCTACCAGAACCACGAAAGATAGTGTCGGAAGCGACGTGATATTAATATTGGATGATTAAGTAGCCACGGATGCGTACTCATGGTTGGCCTCAACCGAACTTTCAAGCCCCCAGGGCAGTCCAGAAAAAGATCAAACCCCCCACACACCCTCATCCCTTTTCACGCACTATTACCTGTCTTCTTCTTCCCTTTTATTTGTCATTTTCGCGACAGTCTTGCCGTTTCTTCGATTGCCTGTGACGACTATTTAAGGCTCTGCCAAAAAATACAAATTACAAATTAGGCCAAAATGGCGTGATATTTTTCCGTTGTTCTCAGCATGGAGAGTCAGAGACCTTCATCTCTTCAAAGTCTCCCATCTCTTTCGAGACTTCCTCCCCTCCTTGAACTATCATGTATTCTATGAATGAATCCTGAGGAATCAGCGGCCATTCACTGAAGTTTTAAGCTATTTCATTCGTGGGTTGTTAAATCGTGAATTCAAATGTACATTTTGTGTTGAATTATTTTGAATCAACCAAACTCACTGAAGATTTGAAAGGTTTAGATTTTTTACATTCTCATTTAAATTGGTAATCTTTAAAAAATTTGAAAGTTAAATTTCTTTCCTAAATTAATTTTTAAAGTCTCTATTCTGAATCTTTTATAACAATTCATAAATGATCTCTAAAATGCCAGTATGGAAAATAGGCCTAGTCACAGGTAATCTGTTTCCGTCATTAGTCACTTGGACGTGTAATGTTTTTCATGCTTTACTTGACTCATTTCCGCTTTAGAAACAGCCAGTTATTGCACATTTCCTGTATTTAAATTAAAATTGAAAAGCTTTAAGGTTTTAACAATGTTGTAAAATAAAGGTCTATACAAATGATGACCAAAAAAGATAAACTTTTAGTGCTTCTTAAAATAGAAGCGACTTCGAATTCTCATTTAAATGCTTTTTAATTTTTCGTTGAAGTCGACAAACGCACGATTTACTACGAGGAACATTAATTCAAAATTTCAAACTCAAAGTCGGTCTTCTTCTCAAGCCTTAGGAATAGATTTTCTTCGAATAAATACACGTTTCAGAATGTCCCTATTTAACTTCGTTCACTCGGCAAAGAGAATCTTATAGTGCTCTGTACTTTGATTGACAAGTTTCATTCCCAACCAACTCTTTTTAACTTCTTACTGGGAAAACGGTTTAGAAAATTTGTTTGAAATAAAATTACGTAGCTTTGAAATCACATTTGCTTACAAAATTAGAGTCTAAAAGGATTCTCAACGGATTTGGAGTTTCTAAACAAGTTCTGCTTATTTCATTTGAAAAAAAAATATTTTTGACGTTTTAAAAATAAAACTAGTAAATAAACCTATAAAAGACATTAAAGTTCTGGAATTCAAGTTGCGTAACGATTAAGTAGGAGTTTAAACTTTTCTGACGAAGTAGATACTCTATTTTTATAAACCATCCGCGATATATATCGTTTCTGTGGACTTAATTTTTTCCCGATGGCGTTTGCTGAAATTTATGAGGCAAAAATTCTCCTACGCAGGCGATCTATATACATTTTCCTCCTTAATCCTTTTAATTTTCAAATTAATAATTATCTTTGATTCGTTCTTTAAACTATTGGAATTCGTTCCTAATCATTGAAATTTTTTGAATATGAAACTTAGACTGAAATTTTTAGGTCGTTTATTGTTGTTTTTTCTACCTTATTATTAGCATTTACGCCGAATTTTGCGACTTTTAAAACTATGAATGTAACGTTCTTGAATTTAAATCCGACTTTTTCCAGAAATTGTTTCGTTCTGCATCCCTTCTGCCAAATTGGTGCTCTTACTATGTGGCACAATTTCTGCACCTGTTTTATAAATCTTCCTACCTCAGGAAGAAACTTCTCTTCCTGGCTTCATCTCCCTCCTTTGAATTTCTTCATCTCCCTCTACATTTAAATTTTTCATCATGGCGCTTGCGCACATTTGACGACCTGACCAGAGTGTTTAATAATCACAAGCGACCCCTGATATATCGCGTCCTGGTGTCTCAACTGGAAAAGATTTCGAGCAGCTGCCCTCTCTCAATTCTCAATACTATCCCTGTCTCGGATTCGTCTCATCATCGTCAGTTCGGCTAGAGATGCGCTTCCGAATAGTATGAATTCACTGGATAACAGTGACGCGATTGGAACTCCGTGAAAAAAAGGCTTCCTAAGTTTTTTTTAATTCTGAGAATTGGTGCGTGATTTGTGATCATATAGGGAGTTTTTTTTCAAGTGGTTCCATTGTCCTCAAAAAAAAATTCTACGTTAGTCATTAGCCCTCATCAGTCCAAATTATTTACAACATAATTCGTGAAAACTTTAATAAAATATTTATAACTAGAGTAATTAACTTTCTTATCAGTTCTTAATCTTATAATTCAGTTATAGACGGTTTAATTTTGGGGTGAAGAAACCACAAAGAGCTGAAGAGGACCTTTAGTTTCATAAAACTTAAAAGTTATTAACAAGTATAATTATATAAATGAATAAGGTTTAATAGTTTCGCATCATGGTCGTATAAGAGTACATATAAGATATTGAATCAATTTGAGTTGACAAGTATTTATTTAATTTATGAAAGTTTAATTTTAGAATCTAACGGAGAAGCTCCATTTCGAAATTATAATTTTAGGTAGTTTCACCAATCTACATTGAGAGATGAGAAGAGATTAAATATTAAAATAGGGAAGGAAGCTAACTCTATATGAATTTTAATGATCATTCTAAAAATATAATATGTAGGTTTACTATTGATGGAGAAAGATCCTAATAATTTACTCTTGATATGAATTTTCAATTATATTTAAAATTTATAATAATAATTTTCATATAATGTTGATGATGATACAAGTTTAAAAGGACTTGAATAGAGAATACGTTAGTCAGACGTTAGTGTTGCCGGATGAAGAGTATGAAAAATGAATGGGTGTTTTCTTCAGATAGTGGCATTAACGTAGATAAAAAATACAGAACAAGAGGAAACCCTGCTAAGTTCAGTGTAGTTTGTGAACATTTTGGAAATGTTCAGAGCGCGTGAAGTCGAAACCACGTGGCAGGAAATATCCACCTACTATAGGGCCTGGTTAAAGACACTAACTCACAGTGAATTTGATCACCCTGAACGCGGGCCAATTTGCTACGCTCAGCCTGCTGAATTGAAAGAAGTACCAGAACTCGGTCTTGACTTTTCACCCCTTGTCTTCCAGAGCATCTTTTACATCCAAACGAGACAAGGTTTTAATCCAATTCATTCAATAATTCATTCGATAGTAATTTACTTCACATTTTTAAATTTAAATTTACATTCTAAGATTCTGTACCCCTCAATTAATTCTCATGAAATTTGCTTTCAAAAATATTTCATCCAAAAGGAGATCAAATCGATTTGAAGAACCATTAAACTTTTCATCGTCAATATATTTTCCTTCTTTAAAACATATTTAATGGTCCAGACCTTTAGCTATCGGAGTTCATTGATCTGTTTCTCAATTTATTTTCTGTCCTTTAGATCTCATATTCAAAATATTTTTCTTATACTTGAGAACCCAGTCCGTATTTTGGTTCTAGAATTTTTCATGATGTTTCATCGGAATAAAATTTCAAAAAACCCATGTGTTCGATTTATTTAAAATGTATCTTTATCTTTATCTTTATCTTATTTATTTTATTTTTCTTGAAAACCCATAATTTAAAAAAAAATCTGGTGAAATTTTTTACAGGTCCATACGCTTCGTTAAAAAAAATCTAAAAATAAAAATTACTAGATATTTTTATTACACTTTTTGGGTATTATGACCTTGAAAGTGGATCAACTTTTTTTGGCTCTTCAATGTTTGTTTACTCGTCGATAATCTTTTTTATCTCATCATGAAGAATTTTAATCTGATCTTTAAAAGATTATTCAAATAGATCGGTTTTGCTAATAAATATATCTCGAGGAATTGGACAAGAAGCTAATTAATCTTTAAAATCTTATTTCGAAGACTTAAGTCATACATGGATATTAAAATGTGATACAAAAGTTGGATAATCTCAAAGTGAAATCTAATTAATAATCAATTTTCTTTTTGTTGTTACAGCTGAAGTAAAGATGCCCAGTGGAAACGTTGATAAGCCTACAATCGAGGATAATCACGATGGCACTGTCTCCTTAAAGTATGAACCAAGAGAAGAAGGTCTGCATGAAATTGCTGTGAAGTTCAACGGTGAACATGTTCAAGGTAAGTTTAAAATTTAAACTTGTGTAAATAAGTATTGAGAAGCGAATTGAATTCTACCGAATAATTGAAGAATGAATTATTTTAGTGATTAATTATAATTAAAAGATAAATGATCTTTTTTTAAAATTAATTTCGTGTTCTAATTATTTTGATATAGGTGAGAAATTGAAAGCGACTTCAACAAGGTTGTTAATTTGAAACTCAACCAACCGAAACTGTCGTGATAAATTGCTTACACTTGTGCTACGATTTTGCTAAGATTGTCATCATTAATTGTCTGCAATCAGATTACGTTAACTAATCGCCTCGAGTACGGGTCGCTTGATTCTCGATTTTATCAAAATATAACTAGGATATATCATGCCAACTAGTCTCTTTTATGGTATATTTAATTCTTTGATAAATTGCTTGTTAGACCCTGTTATAAACTGGTTCTTCATTTTTTTATCTGTACATATCTGATTTACAGTTCCATTTATTTATTAGAATAGAAATTATATTATTGAATTATTATAATATCTATTGATATATTGAATTTAATATTTGGAGCTTAATTAGCCATATATTTTAACTTCAGGTTCTCCATACAAATTCCACGTGGACTCTCTAGCCAGTGGATACGTAACGGCATATGGTCCTGGCTTGATCTATGGCGTTTGTGGTGAGCCCGGAAACTTCACAATCTCTACTAAAGGCGCTGGTGCCGGTGGACTCTCTTTGGCCGTAGAAGGTCCCAGCAAAGCTGAAATCTCTTGTCATGACAACAAAGATGGAACTGTATCAGTTTCGTATTTGCCCACTGCACCTGGAGAATACAAGATCACTGTCAAGTTTGGAGACAAGCACATTAAAGGCAGTCCTTACGTTGCGAAAATTACTGGTAAGGGTTTCAACTTCTAGGATAGTATAGAAAATTTTAAGCGAATAGAATTATGAAAATATGTGAAGATAATAAATCAGAGGCATTAAAAATTAAATTTTCTACAAGATAATCTTTTCCTTTACAGGTGAAGGTCGCAAACGAAATCAAATATCAGTAGGATCGTCGAGTGAGGTGCAACTTCCAGGAAAGGTATCAGATGCTGACATCCGATCTCTGAATGCTTCCATTACAGCTCCAAGTGGTCTAGAAGAGCCATGCTTCTTGAAAAAGCTGCCTAGCGGCAATATGTGCGTATCCTTCACACCTCGTGAATCTGGAGAACACACTGTCGCTGTTAAACGAATGGGCAAGCATATTCCCAACTCTCCATTCAAAATCGACGTCAAGGACCGTGAGGTTGGTGACGCCAAGAAAGTCAAAGTGACTGGAAATACTCTTAAGGAAGGCAAGACTCATGTCGAAAATACTTTCTCCATCGACACTAGAAATGCCGGATATGGTGGTCTCTCCCTTTCCATGGAAGGACCTAGCAAAGCTGAGATTCAGTGCAAAGATAATGAGGACGGCACCCTTAATATTTCTTACAAACCCACTGAGCCCGGTTATTACATTATGAATCTAAAATTCGCTGATCATCACGTGGATGGTTCACCTTTCACGGTTAAGGTTACTGGTGAAGGTAGCAATCGACAGAGGGAGAAGATCCAAAGACAGAGGGAAGCAGTTCCTATTACGGAAGTTGGAAGCCAGTGTAAACTCACTTTCAAAATGCCTGGAATCACCTCTTTCGATCTCTCGGCTACGGTAACTTCTCCAGGTGGAGTCACTGAGGATGCAGAAGTCAAAGAAATTGAAGATGGCCTTTACGCAGTAGCTTTCGTACCTAAGGAGCTTGGAGTTCACACAGTTTCTGTTAAATATAAGGAGATGCACATCCCTGGATCACCTTTCCAGTTTACTGTGGGACCCTTGAGAGACGGTGGAGCTCACAGAGTTCACGCTGGAGGACCTGGGCTTGAGAGAGGTGAACAAGGCGAACCCTGCGAGTTCAATATTTGGACGCGGGAAGCTGGTGCTGGAACCCTTGCGGTATCCGTAGAGGGTCCAAGCAAGGCCCAAATTGACTTCAAAGACCGCAAAGACGGTAGCTGCTATGTTAGCTACGTTGTTTCGGAACCAGGTGAGGTTTTTAG
>JAUEJJ010000021.1:12680025-12698710 GCA_032164275.1 Synergus coniferae | reverse complement strand
ACGATAATTGAATTGTTAAATATTAAATTACCATGCAGATCAAACACTTGAAAGGCTGCCCTCGGGTTTCAGCCTCGAGTTCCTTAATTCGTCCACGAAGAGCCTCGATGACTGGAGCTTCAACTTCCTTTTTTGGAGAGGCTGAAGGAGAGCTTTCATCGTTCTCGTTCGATTGGCCTGAGGGAGTAGTACAGCCAGGTTCTGGTTTAACTTCTATCTGAATACGCATTTGATCAGGTGGAGTATGTGGAGTTGCGTTGGGTGATATCACCGCTTCCCGAAGCGCGTCTCGTTCTTTCTGTTCTCGAGAATTTCCATCGACTCTCAATGCAACAACATCAGCTTCTGAATACTGAGGTGGTCCAAATTGAGCTGTTTCATCTCCGTCAACGACCAAGTCCACATCGTCGTCTTCTTGTTGACATCCTCCTCCAGTAGAACTTCGATTACTCGAAGAGGTTGCTAACCCTGCGGCTATACAAAAGAAAAGGATCAAATTCTGATACTTAAGTTTTTTTCCAGATTCTCCTGAAGATTAGCATCGTTCTTCTCTCTGAAAAAATGGTAAAAATTTTGATAAGTCCTTACCAGAAAATCCACCAATGAGCATGGATGTGGCTCGAACTCTTTTTTGTCCAGCCCATTCATATTCCTCAAAAGACTCAGAATCGCCTTCAACATCGACTTCTTCCTCATCGGCATTTGGACCCGTGGAATTTCCGTTGTGTTTGTTGAGACATCGTTCAACATGTAGATTCAATTCTTCCGGCGTTCCCGAAAGTCGTTCATTGCAGACCGGGCAGGCTGGTTCGTCGTGTTTCCTTTTCCGATTCTTGAGTCGAATCCTGCCCTGCAAGTACGCAAGGTAAAATGTGTTTTAATTATCGATCTTATCAACTTTGTCTGACGATGTAGAATTACAGAAAATGAATATGTATGCGTAACGCTGATTGCGCGTCAGACCTCGTTAGTATTACAATTGTTAATCCACTGCGAGTTTTCGACTCCCAAGGTTACAGAAAGAAGAATTAAATGAATTTAACTGACCAAGGACGAGGTTTAATACCTTCAAGAAATATCGAATCCTTCAGTTCTTTAATTCAATTGTCCCTTTACGAATATTGATCTGAATTTTCAAGAATCTGTCAGTTATGGTTTCTTAAATGATGAAAATTCCAAAAATACTTACTTGTCGATTGGCCTTCACTCTTTTAAAAGTTTCCCATCTACCCAGTGGCGTGCCGTCGGACGCAGAGGGTGCGTGTAAGAGAGACGTATGGGGATGATCCTGAGCACCCGGTGGTAAAGCTGATCTTGGTCTTGGTCGTGGTGTCACCGAAGTTAGCTTAAAAAGTTTATCTAATTCGTGGACAAAGTGTTGCTCTAATTCCTGTGGCCTTACAGTCAAACCGCAAACTGGACAGCATGATGAATCTAATTTTTTCTTTCCTGAAAAATAAAACGAGGTCCACTTCATATAAGTTGGATCGCAAAAATTTATCATTCTTTTACTTATTCTTATACTTATTTCTAAAATTCAGGAACATTTTTGCTAGTCTCCTCTATTTTCATCCTAAATCTTAAAGCTTAAAAATATATCATCACTACACTCTTGGTTTAAAAGTAAAAACAAACCATGAATATTATTTCAAAGAGAAGATCATAAAAAATTTGGAAGTGAAGATAAATGTTTGGAGGAAACAGTTTTAGATGTGACTCTGACCCCAAAGCCTCATGTTTACATAATAAAACTAGTTCTGGGTAAAAAAAACTTGAAATATTAGGTTGATGGTTTGAAAAGTGGCCTCTGAGTATTTAAGGATCTACAAAACTGATTATAATAACCACTTATTTTCAAACATTTATTTTTAGAGTGAAATTTTCCAAAAAAATTATAAATCTGTAAACTCTAGGATCTCGCTAGTGAATTCAAAATTGATATACATGTAATTAAATGTAGTTCCTTTAGATATTCTTAAATCTTTTTAAGGGATTGATTGTGCTTAGTACTAAATAATACTCTCTTTACATTACATATTTATTTTTCCTAAAAAAATGTATTCCTTTCATACGATGTGACGTTTGTGTTTATTGGGTAACCCAAGAAAGAGGACCCGTACCAAATGTTTCGCGTCTTTCTAATGTGCGTGCCAGCTCGACAGAAAATACCCTTCTCGCGATTCGCCCACAAATCGTGACCCTAAGAGCCCGGAGGATATCGGTTTGTAAAAATAGATGAAAGAGAGGATATGTGCGGACGATTTCCGGATACAGCTCTGTGTTTGGTGTTGGTAGACAAGAAAGACGTCCAGTAACTGCATTGTGTTGGTGTCGTAAAGACACGAGAATGTCTCTCTTTCTAAAGTTCTTTCTTATTCCTACTACATGTTACGTACCTCTCTTTCTCGTCTGCGCAAATAAATAAACTTTTGTGTGAAGCTTTACAGCTGGACGCATATCCTTTACTGCACTGGCTTCCTACTGAAACCGTCGGAATACTGAATAGCAACCTCTTTTAAAACCTTTGTTCTCTAAAAAAGGCGTTAAACTCACTTCAGTTTCCTTTTTAAGCAATCAGATAAATTTAAAAAAAAAGTATACATACTCATTAGTATATGCCAATTGGACGACTGTGATCACACGAGTGAAACTGTTGCCTTGACCCTTGTTAAGTATACTATTTTTCATAACACATGTATCGAAAATTTGACTTGAGATGCCTGAAACTTCTTTGCGTCTAAGTATATTACAGTTGTTATTGTTTGTAAATACGTAGACATTTCACGATCGAAGGCGAAGACTGAAGTTAGCCTCGATTCTCGAAACGAGGTTCGATAAGAGGGAGAATCGCTGCAGACAATTGCAGATAAAGTAGAATGTGCAATTGTACACTCATCGTCATATATATGCCTTAACATTTGTCACTAGGATTTTACATTGAAAACAATTGAATTACATGTGAAATCCTAGTGACAAATTTTAAGGCATATATGACGATGAGTGTATATACTTTCGATACCGGTTACAGCGTAAAGTTACTTTTGCAGTCGCTTGTTTGAACTTTCTAGTCTAGGGTTGAAAACACAACTTTCGACCCGCTACAGAGGCAACGAAAGTCAAATTTTCGATACTTGTGTTATGAAAAATTATATACATTATAATTATATCCTATCATTCCTTAAAATTTAGAAGAATCTATTATATGCATTTGGGTGTGAAGCTTTTAAATTGGAAAAATATAGGTGCGGAAATTGAATTATTTACCCTCGTCAGGAAGGACATGTAAAATGTGATTTGATGAAAATAAAATAAGATGGAAAAAAAATATGAGGATGATAGAATTACTGAGTATCGCATATATGCTTTAGCTTGTTAAAGTTAATTTCCAGGCCGGTTGAGAAGATAAATTTTCAATAATTGAGAAGTCTTAATTTAGAAGTGATAAAAAATAGATAAGAAAATGCATTATCGAATGTTCCATTTCATAATTCATCCTCAAAATTTAATTTCAATGGTGTAATATCATCGATAACGTCTATTTCTACTTCCGCTAGTATGATTAAGAATAATGAGGTCTGATCTCGACATTATATTTAGATATGAGAGAAATCGCAAACTTACTTTTTCAATAAGTTTACTAACTTACTAAGCTGAATATTATTTTGAAATCTTATTAAAGTATTAGGACAAGAAATACAGAATAATCTGCGATTTAATGAGATTAGTCGATAACAGAAAAAGATTATTCGGAAAATCATGAATTTAGAAGAGGTGACATATTCTTCAGAAATAAGAAATAGAGTGATAATAACATCGATTCTTGGGAAACCACGGATATATATTGTACTATTAATTCTCATCGCGGAACACGACTACCGTTCTAACCACCCACTTTTGTTCATTTCGTTTATTTGGAGAATACCGAGCGGCATTCTTGAGCAGTTTAACATATCTGTGTCTCACGAAGAAATGGTATCCCTAGCAGCTTGAAAAGCATGGTGGAAGCAGTATCGTTTCTTTGTCCTCGAAGACAGCTTTTTCTATTGCTTCCCCTTTCAATTAAGTGCGCTAGCAAATTTATGTACGCACCACTGTATTCGATATTCGATTCTTTCCTCCAAATAAACGGGATCAATCCCTTTTTCCTCTTCCAAATACCCATGCCGATCTTGTTCGGTATTGCCCTAATTTAAAAAAAAACGCATAACACGCAAAAACACTAAAAAAAAAAAAATAATTATACTTCTTTGTTACTTTGATTTACATACATCGAGAAAAAGTGAGTAAATCTTTTAATAGAACTCTACAAATAGGACCTTGTTTGAAAAATAGTTTAACTTTATTAATGACAATTTATATTCTTGCATATTTTATTTAAGCCTATTTCACATTTATTTTATGTGGTGCAAAAGCTATAAAAGTAATACGATTGATGCTAGATATATATATATATATATATCTGATATGATATGTTCTTCACTGTCTATAAAATGTAACATTTAATAGTGTTTCTACACTTTAATTTTATCTTTCCAGAAATTGTAACACATTCTATCTTAAATAACTTTTGTAATTAGAACCTGATTTCTGTCATTTAACGATTTTTATGCTTAATACTGTCAGGTCTCTGACATGTTCTAGGCCGCAAACAAACACTCGAGAGGTTTAAAGTAAAAATTTGTATATTAAAAAAGAAACACACACTTGAGATATATCAAGTTGGTATCTCGTTATTGGAATAAGCTTATCGCACGTAGTTTTAAGCATGTCTTCATATTCATATTAAGATTCAAACGAAGCTTCTGAAGTTTCTGTATCACAAATCTCAAATAACGAGCAGCTATAAGGATTCGAATTGACGCTTATCGATGGAATTTAATACAGAAAGTGAGACTTGAATGCAGTCCTCCGATGAGGTCTATTTGTAATGTAAATATCCGGAATTACGAGCTCCGATTAAAGGACCTGAACTAACACTGATCGCGTGCTTAAGAGGCTGATTTTAACACTATCGGAATTCTAGTAGACGTAATCGAGTCGAATATATTTCTATCGTATTAGATTACAATTCATAAAATTGATACATAAGATTAGGTCTGAATTTGCAAAAAATAATTCATAATGAAAGAGACAAAATATCGTTGTGCTCGTGAGACGTGTTCTGCACTGAATGACTGTCATCAGTAATTAGCTTCTAGCTCCTGAGCTGGTATTTATGGCAACTTAATCCGGATAGAGCAATTAGTGCATATATTGATGGCACGTCGGCTTTCGACTCCGGGGTCGGTAATGCAGATGTAGGAGGTTACAGCTGGCATTTCTACAGGGTGGTGGCAGATCCACACCGAGTAATCCGGTTTTAATTAAATAAGCGGCTGCCAGTTCTAGTCTACAGCGCGAATCGACTGTGCGGTACCCCTTCACTGATATGAAAGAGTTAGACTGAGAATTTCTCGTTCTAGGACTTCGAAGCGGGGAAGGAAAACTCTGAGTAGGCTTTTAGCCACAAATGGTGTTCGGTGGGTTCAGCAGGGTCTGTAACTTAATCTGTAACTCATCTTAATCTCCTCTTCCGTGCATTAGTCAGTTTTAGAAATATAAATTCAAATAGAATCAAGAACTCAGGTATGCATAATGAACCAAATTTACGGGAATCTCACGAACCAGTCTCATGCTCTTTTATTAACCCCAATTAAGCAATCCTATTTTTCGATACATAAAACTCGTCGAAATATACTCGAAGTATATTTCGCTAGTAAAGCTCACTGAAGCGTTCGAGCGTATTTCAAGGATAAGGAGCTAGAACCAAGGCGGTCAGGTTGCCTATTAAATTAATAGAACTTGATTACTGTATGACTCAGTATTTTAAGTGAGGCAAATAACATCATGTAGATATTAATTGTGGAAACGTTTAGTTTTCGGAGGTTTCAAACTTTAGCTTCATCAAAGGCCCTATCCTGTCCTTAACGATATGCAAAGGCGATAAGAGATTGTACTTAACGCTCATTCAGGATAAATTAAACATCCGCGTGGGTTGATTTCCGATATGCATATGGCACTCTGGAATAACCATTCTGATAAGGTTCTTGCCAATAAAACTTCAAGGAACTTCTTAGCTACACATGTGCAAACCCCTGATGCATGCTCGAAATGATACAAAACACTGGCATAGAGTATAATCCCTTTTTCACTTTATTTCCAATTTGCATAATACCTTCACTGCGATCTGCATTCAGAAAATTAAATCATCGATTAAGTTTTCACTTTGCAAAATGCGGCTGTATTTTATACACCCTTTTAATAATAATAATAATAATAATGATTACTGATTTACATTATTATTTCAATATAAAAAATGTGCATTGCTGGAGATTAAAGAATAATCTGCTATGTAGAGCTCGAAAGTTCGAGGCAGCAATAAAGATCCATATCATGTGCATCTTCCCAAGTAAGCTTATCTTTTATTTAGCAATGCTTCCTCTTTCTTTCGCAATATTTCAAAGCTTGAGCCTGACAGTTGGCACAGCTAACAACACTATTAGCAACTAAATATCCCCGTGAATGAAAAACCTTATCAGAATTTCTTGGCGAGAGTTTAACACTTTAATATTGAGATATCCAGGTCCCTGAAGTACCTACGTAGGTACTCTTCTTCTTTTAATTAAAGATACGCGACCGCCTCTATCTCAGCCCCTTTTGCCGGTCTCCGACCATGTTTTTCGCGCTAAGGGGCTAACTGTAAATGATAGCGCAGTTATGGTTGCCACGGCGCCGGAGATATTCGCATTGTCCAGAGCTTTTTCAAGAATAGGACAAGAAAATAGAAGGATGGGGACAAAATATAAAAAAGATAAAACGCTTCAAAGAATGCCGTGTGGCTTAACCACCTGCCTCCACGACAAAAATTTTCCCTCTTTTGAAGGCGATGTCGACTACTCTTTCGCACCCTCTGGTTTTCGCAGGAAGAAATTTTTTCACACTCCCGTTAATTATGCCAACTAACGACGACTTTAAACACAAATGGCTCTAAGAATGCTCCTCCGGGTGTTGCTGATAGCGATTTTGTGGCAGTTACTACCCTAAAACGAACAAAGAAAGTCGTCAAGTTCACTTTTTATGTCTGTGTATTTTTTAATTGACTTTGCTACTCAATCTCAACTTTTCAGTTTAATTAAGCTGATACTGCAGAAAATGTACTTTTCTTTGAGCGAAATTGCAATATTGCTTATGATGCAGTTGTTGCAGGTCTCCCTTCGTCGCAAGCTGTTTGAGCTTCGATCGTGTTGATGTTCTCTATTAAATCAAAGAGGCATTCAGATGACGACTGATATGCGCTAGGAATCCAAATCGAGGCTATAAACCTAAGGCAGAACTCGAATTGCAGCCAAATGTTTCTCGTTTGCCATTCCCCAGAACCGAACAAACCCTCAACACGCGACTCCGCCCCAGAACAGTGCACCCTTCCTACATTAAAACCAGGATAGTAACAAAAAAATGGGACGAAAGCTTGTGGAAAACGTTAAAAAGCCACTTAGCACCAGTCCATAAAATTCCATTCAAAGAAAAAGTTAGTAAATCTATAAATCAAAAAGGGTGGAACGCAAGAATGCTTTTATCGTTCATCAGTGGATGATACCGTAGAATCAGCTAATTTCAGACACCCAATTTTCATTATGTTATTTTCAAAAACAGGACTGTCTTGTGAAATACAAAATGGGTCACTTAAGTGATTCTACGGTAATCGAAAATCTTTAGAATCGGAAATTTACGGGGATTCACGTAATTCTTGAGCATGAAAGGCATCAATTTCAAATTCCATGCGAGAAAATTTACAACTCAGATATTCGATTCTTTTTCTAATTATATGTATGCGCTTATAAACACATGAGGTAAATACGTTATATTTATATAAGAATGTCTTATATCTTGAAGTTTAGAGAAATTCCTTTAAGAGTTGAATAAATCGTAATCAAAGTGCCGGAACAAGAATAATCGATCGTTGGCTCTCTCTCTCTTGGCGGGAGCTATTATGGTAGTTAGGTACTTACTGTTATACGCCAGGATTATAGTCCTGACGCTCTGCTACGAGTTTTGCTACCAAGCGGCAGGCGTGAAATGGCCGTTTTATTAATAACTTAAGCCCCAGAAACAATACAGACTCGCATTCTTAACAATTAGTCAGCTTAAGCACACGTAATGAAATGATAACGACTTGTTCTCGCAACTCGACGCATTTTCTCTCTTCTACTTTACTCCCTCTCGATGAGCATGAAATCTGACGGGAGTGGCTCATACCAGAGGGTTCGGTGACATCGATACCCGGAGGGTACAAAATGCGTATTTTCTTCCAATGTTCACTTAAGATGTTAGTCATCAGCTCGTGTTTTGGTAGTTGAGTCAATATTTTAAAAAATTTGAATATTTTTTCGTTGCTGAATACGGAAGAATTTAAATTTGAGAGCAATCGAAATTTGAGTCATTTGAGAAGCGTCTGAAAAATATCTTCCGCATTTAATATACTGTAATTATAAGAGGAAATGAGGCAGGTACCCACCACTTGTGTCTAGTATCAAAGGCTTTAGTAGGAGCTCGTACGAATATGGAGATGCTGTAAGATAGGATGGTAGCCTGTTAGCTTCACTTCTAACCATAAGTTCGGCAGTTAAGGATATATAAGGACGAGGGTGTACTTTGTGCGTACCCACTTCGTGTCAGGGTAAGTAAGGACCTCTCCCTCATTCGCGAAAGGGGCTAAGGACAAGCTTCCTTTCATGCATACCGAAGTACCAAAGATGAGAGGTACTCCCGTCTTTCTCTCCTTTAAGTTTCCACTATCATGATGCTGCCACTATGACTTTAAGATTGGTAGGGAAGACCACAAGCACTAAAAAATATTTTATAAGCTTACTTACTTATTTATAGAAGACTTCTATAGACAAAAAAAGTTTCATGATGTATCCACTTCCTTCCGATTAAAATGAAGAATAGAGCCACTTCTTTTAAAGAAAAAGAACATCGTCACTGAGAAAATATCAGAGGGTAGACAAACTTGCTTTTATAACCTCGGATGATTTGATTTGGATTCCATAAAGGCACATCATTTCACCTGTGCCCATCAAGAAACGAAATTGGTTGGAATGACAAAAGACTGAGCTGGAAACTTTTAAAAATTGATTGCTAAAAATTGTTTAAAATTGCTTTCTAATTATAGAGCATATATCTATTTATAATCGAGAGATTATCTATCCCTTTCGCCTTCTTTTTTTAGCGATCTTCTTTTACTTACAACCTCGAAGGTTACTGATCCTCTAAATCTGAAGGTCCCTTCAATAACGCCCCTCTCGGGCTTAATATCAAAGAGTTTTCAGGAATAAAAGAGAGGGAGCAGGGTCAAAATGTAGGAAGAACACAGTTTTGGGAAAAAGCGAGCGATGGTAATCTTTTCCTTTGGCCAATGTGCAGGATCACGCGTCACCGCGTTTACTTGGTTCTCGGGTCGTCGTCGTTCATATAGACATTCCTTTCCTCACTGATTCGTCCCTTTCTTTCTTTCTCCCTTATTCCCTTTAATCTATAATCTTTCTCTCTCGCTCATTTTTTTTATTTCTCTCTCACTTCTCTTAATCCAGCTAATCTCTCTCTTTTTCACTCTTTTGTCAGCCAAGAGTAGAATTGTATCTGATACGTAGAAGGAAATTATAGGGAGAGCGAGTGTCAACCGACCCTCATTTACTCAATAATCACTTTGAGATTGCAATTTGGGAAATTAATTTATCGCACAAGAATCATAGTAATATTTCTCTCAATACCAAAGTGATTCAATTGATTAGAGCTCACATTTTTATATTAAACTTTGGTAGGGAATTTGAGCGGGATTATTATTAATAAAAATAAAAATATAATGCAATTGATTCGAGGAAGTTGTAAAATGAAAAGAGATATCAATATTTCAAATTTGAACAACTTTCGAAACTCGTACGTTTTTTATTCAACGCGATCAAGTAATCATGAATACTTTCGAATGCGGAGCCAGAATGTGATCACGAATTCCTGATAAGCAGTGACGTGGAAACGTCAGTAGCTGCGATTGAAGTTGCTTTTTCTTAATTTATTGCCGGTAAAGATCCATGAGGTGCATCATCTTATATGGAATGAGTTTTATTTGTGAGAAATTAAGTTTTAAGAGAAAGTACACTCGTAAGTCTACATATAAAATAGGAAACACGCATAATCATTGGAGAGACTTGAAGACTTGAAGACTTTATAATTGAAATGAACAAACTGAACTGAACAATCAAATATTTTTCTGTCACTAGTTATGATGGCAATCTCAGAGGCAAAGAATTCTGAGTGATCGGTTAAAAAGGCTCTAATTTTTTCTGCAATATATATGTAAAGATCCTGAGATGGGAATTTTTTAGTGGCAGAGATCAGTTCGGCGAAGTGGCTCTTGGGCCCTGTTGTGTAAATGAGGGATCGTAAAGAAAGATGCTCAGTATTTCGCTACACCTCTTGGACACCTACCAACGTAGTCAGTGTTGGGACCCCCTGCAGTCCGCCTCCCTTAAATCATGGCTGTTTGTAATTAAGTGAATGAATGGCCTGTATCAGAGTTAATATTTGCGACATGACGTATGACGGTATCGCGGAGACAAATCCCTTATATATCATCGCACCGCTTTGGGTAACTGCTCTTAACGCCAAAAGGCACCTCTTGTGCTATCGACACTTTCTTTACTTAAGCTGATGTTCAGTATAATACCTACGTCAATTCGAATTTTGCAACATAACTTTCCTAGGAAATTCTCGGTAAAAAAAATACCATTACATAATGGTTATCTTGTTATAATGAGAGAAACTACTTATATTATTGGTCTCCTTATATCATTTTGTGATTTGAAACGCTCTGTGTTTTTTACTGAAATGATTACTTGATCTGTTCCAAGTAATTTAGGTAGGAAGTTGCATTCCTCGTTCGCGATAAAACCCTTTCGGCTAGGAGCATTCTCGAGTAATAATACTCCACGTTTTATGGCCAGATTACGACGTTTTGTGATTTTATTCCGACATCCGACACTTTTCAGAGAGAATGGAGATTACAAGCCCATGGAATAGATTAGAGTATTGTTACTATAGAAAAGACATAATTTGCAGATAGTTAAAAAGAAGAAAATTACAAAGCGGTCGCAAATATCGAATGGAAATTGATATATATCGTTTGGTTTTCTTCAGAGCTACCAGCCGCTCAACTGCCCAATGCCCACACCTCATCCCATTTGGAATGAGGGTGCGTCATTACGCGTTACATGCTCTTGCGAATGAAGCGTCGATATAAAAAACGGATGCAGCGCGTTGACTCGCATACATTGCGTATCTCAGACTCTCTTTTATCGTTTGCTCAGTACATATAGGCACATCGACATCTATATAGTGAAATTTCTTTACTAGTGTGAGTATATTTTTCTTAACACATTATGCAATATATACAGGTGAAGCAAACACTCGGAACGATAGGCTTGCTTGTGTTTGTAACATGCCAATATTCATAAACACGTCCAGCGTCCGGCAATATCTTACTCAGTGGCTTTAATAAAATGCTCGTCGAGCTGGAACAGTGCCTCGTTTCTGCAACCTATACGATATACAGGCCCCGGATCTGGATTAGTTTCGACGAGATATATGTATTCCTGAGATACTTTTTTTTTTATTTTCCCTGTACCTTTAAAAATCGTGGCTAGTAATAGTGACTTAATCAATTCCCGCCTTGTTACATTTTGAGCAGCACAGCGGTGGCGATCCGAGATTGTCGGTAAATTAGATCGTTTCTGTTCCACGAGATAATTAACTCTTATGAACTATTTTCAATTAATGGTTTCAAAAAATTAAGGGGAATTGATAAGTGATCAATTGTATCCCACATACTCACGTCATCTGCAATAAGAGAAAATGTAACTTGGACTCACCTAAAACAAAAAATAAAAAATTTTTGTTAATCATTGAATAATGTAGAATGCATAATGTAATGTTGGATAAAAACATTGCTTAATTCATGTTGCTTTGAATTCTTCATTTGAATATATTCAAAACTGAAGCCAAATTCAATTAAATGTTGCACGAAATAAAATAATTCGTAATCTTCTAGAGTAATCAAATCACGTATTCAATTTTGTAATCAAATCGGAAATTTACAATTTGTTTTCGGCTGCGTATGTGGGCGAGTTTGACGATGTAAGGAAAGTTGGTGCATGGCAAAACGATCGGTAATGGGATAGGTTCGATACCAAGAGCAATAACGATCAGTAATGAGGTGTAAGATAACAGATAATAGTAATGTAAATATCTTTTCTGAAAAAAAAAAATATATTCAAAGGATATAAAACTGGTAAATATTAGAAATTGATGCTTACACATGTATTAGTTATGAATCAGTAAAGGAATTATCGCGTTAAGAAATGAAGGAAATAAATAACAAACGAGATTGATAATTTCAGATTAACTATATAGTTAAACCCCTCTTAGATTCCTGATTTCTCAATGCTCTCGTGGGGAAATGCACCTCAATCTTTTGTCTAAAAAATACGGATTACATCAACTTGGCACCCTAGTTGAGTGGAATCAATTGCTAATAAAATTTTGAGACCCAAGAGTGAAAGCGATCAGTTTCTCACACGAGTCTGGCCTCAAATGGGCGTCTTTTTCACATGAGGTGGTCACTTCGATGGATAAGAAAGATAAATATAAAGAGGAAGCTGACCCAGGAGAACATACAAGACATCGTGCGCGAGAGTGCGAGAGGGATCGAGAGCATGCTTTATGAAGTGGACCCGAATGAGGATACGTTATTACATTATCGGCCAACACGCACCGGCTTCACATCTTCTTTCTCTCTCATTACTTTTCTCCTCTTTCCTCTTTTCTCCTCCATCTTTATCGTGTTCTTTCTCTTTTGGTGGGATGCAAACGAACGTATGTACAAAGCCAGAGTCCGCGAAGGCCGCGCCACTAAACTAACCCCCTCTTGGATAATTGGAAGCGAGTAAAAAGAAAGAGCCATCACGGCCTATCTCGGTAATAAATACGTTGCTACCGCGTATTACCGGACCCGATAATAAATACACAAAATAAATAATTGCCAACGCAGGATTACTGGGAGGACACCAAGTGAGAGAGAGAGAGAGGGAAAGAAGGAGGGAATGGCAGAGCGCGAGAAAATTCGAGCTTTTGCCAATTTTGTATAGTGTAATACATTATGAAAAAAAAAATTGGTGTATTTATCTGCCATTTTAATTATTTACTTAATTTATTACGCTATTTTATGTTTTTATGAGTTCATGTTCTTTAGTGAGATTAAAAGCGATATGATATCCTTTTTCAAGTCCAGTTACTTTTAAAGGGGGTTATGACACTGTATCACAGTTTTAGCACATTTCTCAATGTTATGATTCTCATTTAGGGAGATAATTTTTATTGGAAGGTGGATAAAAAATATTTGTCAGTTGTCAATCTACAGTTAGGATAGAAAAAATCCCGGAAAATTTTCTGTGTTCTTCTGCTCCAAGTGATTTTCTAATAGCTTAGTTACTTGTAACTGGTTACTAGCCAACACTGAAGCCCATCCTGTTAAATTTTCATTTGCATTGATGATCGCTTTCTGCATTCTCGAAGGTGACGGTGGAGGTGATAGTCAAACGTTTGCCAGATTCTGAACCACCCCCTCCCACTCTTCTGTGTATGTGCTATTCGGGCGTAACGGAGAGTTTAATTAATATTCGCACAGCGGGTTGGCCCGTTTGATTAGCTCTCTGTTGCGCGCCCTGATGGGCAGGCATGCATCCACGTAGAACTACACACATAACTGAGAGGGATAGATACTCAGAGAGTGACGAGAGTGAGAGAGAAAAAGGGTTGATCGGGGCGGGAGAACTGTACATTCCGAGAGCCTACAAGCCAACTGTAATATCACAATCATAACCAGAACCCCTCGTGCGTCGGTCTATCCGTCTGCCAAAACGTCCTCACGCTTCAGCGATATCAAAGAACTGCTCGTCGACCGTCACGTTTACGAATCGCGGTACACACTGGCCCGTGTTACATTTCTGTCAGAACTTGAAGTCTCTAACCATGTTGTTTCAACTGTTTCACATTAATCCCCTTGCAATAAAGCGCATTTCAACTATCATGCTTTTATACAATTTCTAATGTATATTTCTATTTCTTTTATACAATTTGTAATGTCTGTAATCAAAAGAAAAGAATCACTACTCACTCAGCAATTAGTGAAAGTAGAAAGAGATACTCAAGTTTCAGTACCTCTCTATCGATAAAAAAAAGGAAACAAAATTGAGTTGCAATTGAAAATTTGAAGCCCTGATAAATGTATGATAATAATCAGAAAAGCATTTAAGAAATCACATATCGTTTATTATTTTATCGAAAAATCGAAATGCACACGGAAAAGGACGAAAAAGTGAAGGCTGCCCGCAGTTAGAGCACCCACGCTGTGAAAACATACAGCACATATTTTATTACTACGAATGTATTGGCCAAACAGTAATATAACATTATCGGCGAACCAAGATCTCTTCTCTCGCCCGGATAATTGTTATTATTGAGATAACCACTCTGCTGGTAGTATAAGAAGGCTCAGATCGTTTGTTTCTACGCGCTACATAACTAAGAGCAATAAGATGCGATTCGAATAAATTTTACGGACAGTCGCGTATAACAGGGAGTCCAAGTGCCAAGAAACTGATATTATCGTTCTTTTAGACCTTCGATGCCAGTAGCGAGATAAGACACTCTGCAAACATGAACGGAAGAGGAACTGTGATTGCATTTCAATTTTTTTCTCTATTTAATCTCCTCTCCCGATTGTCCAGGTTGTAAATTGAAAACCAGCTATAGATATTAGATACGACTCGTTGAAAATAGAAAAATAAGTTCCTCACATTAGAAAAATTTATTTAATATTATGTTTTGATCTGTCAACATTATGTTAATTTTCACAAATGCTCCTGTAATCTCAAATCTTTATTAAGATATTGAATTTATCATTTAAAAATACGACTTGTATTTTGTGCTCGAAAACTTGAAATATTTCACATACAGCATATATGAACTCTGCTACCATAAAACATCCACTCTTACAATTAAAATAATTGAAATTAAAAAATTCCCTTTGCATATTATTAACACCATATTTGATTATCCAAGCAGAAACGCAAACGGTCAATATATTGGCATGAATATCCTGCTATCTAAATGACATTTTGCTGTTCGCGGGAAGGACTCAGTTCCAAAGTCCCGGGATCTGTTATACAGATGTCAGATTTTAGCGTTATAAACGTTATATGGCGGTTATAAAGGCGGTCTCTTTGATTTCAGGGACCCCATAATGCGTTGATACATACGTAGAGTCCAGTCGTAAATACCAACAACCTTTTATTATTTTACTTGATTTTTTTATATTATTTTATTTTTTATATTACTTGATTTTTTATATAAATTAGGTGCTGTCTTCTTGATGTTGGCGTATATGTTGTCAGCTCCTCTACATCCTGAATCCGCGGTACGCCATCTCTTCGATTAATTACACTTCCATAAACGGAGAAGAAAAAACTTTTGGCATTTAACTTCTTTATTTGTCTTAGCGACCTCTTTCAACCCTGAGGACACGAAACTATTTTGCATCATCACAAGGGTCGGCTTCTGACCTCGGCCCAGATGGTCTTCAATAAACTCAGCTGACTCATTTTACGATCCTAAACCGTTGTTTCCTCAACTATTTGTGGTTTATGATGTATCTTTTTTATTACGTATGTTGCTTAATTGAGACGGAAACCGGGTTCTTAACTTTTACTTCTAGTCTGAGTTTAAAGACTTCTAAAACAAACCATTTCTTTCTATATATACTTCATTAACTATTTTTAAAAATATTTTAACTGTTTTTAAAAACTTTTAAATTTGATGTGAGTTACTTTTATAGTATGTCAACAAATTTTCATTTCAAAACTACTTCTATGGTTATTCAAACTGCGATTAGCACATTATATCCCGTAGTCAACACTATACGTATATATATGTGTATATCCACTGGCTAGTACATCACATGAGAGAATGGGAAATAAACATCGCAAACTCTTAACTTTTTCCTTGACCTATTCACTTTTCTGTGAGAAAAGATGAATATTTTCATGTGTACCTGGGAAAATGTGTTCGTAGAATTTCTCGAAATGTAAACCCCAGAGCAAGGTGGGATTCAATGGAGGCAGATTATGGTACATCGTACAGCTTCCACCTTGACGTTGGCCGTGAGTGATTATTCAACTCGTCATCCTCTGGACATTTAGACCATTTAGCGTAACCCGGTGAGACGAGAAGCGTTATACCGAGTAACTCACTACCGCACCATCGAAACTGAACTAATAGTGGTCGAGGCAAACCCGACTGTCAGAGCAGGGTGACTCGCATGGCGAGGGGGGAATTATACTAGTGGATAGACCCTGTCTGGAGGTAGCTTCCCCTAATGATGCGTTCAACGCACGAATGCCGCTTAAGCTTTCAGGCCATGGCTCCATGTTATTTTAGATACAACTTGTCAAAATCAGTGCTCGAAATGAACAGATGATCGTTTTATTTAAAAAAAATAATTAATATGTTCTTCACAAACCTGAATACGATTTGATTTATAGTACAATGTTCAGAAAACAATTTTTTGTTTTCGAAATACATCTGATGCAGCTGGCAAGGAATTTCAAAAGAATTCCAGTTTCTTAAGAAATTTTATGCAGACAGAATCACTCATGAATTTTAAATAATATTTACGGCGTCATCATCTTTGAAAAGCGAGTGATTCATGTCGATCAAATTTCAGTTATTTTACTCAACAGATTTGCGGATGAAAATTCTGCAATCTGTACAAAAGAAACGAGTAAGTAAGCGGACAGGACTGTATTCAAATTACAGTCCTGAATACTTCGACATCTCTTCCATCAAACCCTTAAATGCATTTTGCACCTAATCCGAGTTTATTTTCACACATCTATCAACCGAAGAAAAATGGATCCTTTCATAGCAAAGGAACGGTTTCACTTATGTTACTCGAGACGTCTTTTTATGATTTTACCAAGCAGATAATTGACTCGACGACAACTGGAATCTCTCCATAGGAAAATATTCCTTCCACCATCAGCATCAGGATCCGAATCGATGCTTCTTCGGTACAATAGCAGTCGGCTTTAAAGAATCGGCTCAACGTGTTCGAAGGGTGACTTCCTCTTCGTGCGTCTATAGTTGTATATTCTATACTGTATACTGTATACCATTGACGTCTGTATTAGCGTCCGTATTAGGGTAGGTAGGGTGACAGGGGCGCAACGATTGGTACGTGACACGCACCCGGTTCCCAACACGAAATAGGTGTGAACTAGCATGATACGGGTCTGAATTGAAGAGCTCTGGCACTTTGTGTAAGTTCACTAATCTGTAGGCAAGCACAAAGCTACTCTCTTTTGTCGTCACTCACACGAAAGTCAGTCGGTCACTGATCCTTGTCGATGATCACCGTGCTTCAGCTTCATGGGTTTCAGCCAATTCGGGGGTGACGTGCGTCAGTAAATGACTCTGAATAGCCTTTCGCTGCCACGGGCAGATGCCAGCTCAAAGTTACTCTTTCAGCAAATGGCGAATAAAAGCAAATCAAAAATACTCTTCACACCTCAAAAATTCTCTCTTCATTCAAATTCATTGGGAATTGCTCATCATTGAAATTTTAATCAACATTAGTAATCAGAACTTAAAAATTGCAAACGAAAAGTCCCATCAATTACGTTGGTAGTAAATAGTTTTTTTATAAAAATTATTAGGCACTATAGTGTCTAATAATTCTTCCCGAGGAAAAAATAGAGGAAATAAATCCATTTTTTGCATAAAAATTACTGGGTATAAAAAGTAAATGTTTTCTGAGACCCTCCGAGTAAACATTGGCAATATCGTAAGGTATAATACTGTGGGCCTTTCTCGGTCCATTCATCCCAGAAAGCATGCTTGCTTCAGGCGTAAAGTAACAGGGGGATCTTGGGGATAGCACCCCTGCAGTTTGTCGGGATACTTCATATACGTAACACTATAGTGGAACTGCGGGTCATCCGCACATATTTATATACGAGGATGCTTGCCATACGAGGGGTGCGTAATATATGTATGGCAATATTATAACAACGGTAATGCGCGTATATCTGAGGTGGTTTTGTCCGAGATCAACGTAGCGCGGCTAACTTCAACCATCCAACAGCACTCATGCAAGCTTTTCACACCACACTCATCTTTCCGCACTTCTGGCTCTTATCCTGACGCATATATGATCAGATATTTACAATCTAGCTGCGGCTAGAATCGCTAGAATGTTTCCAACACCCTTTCCATTTTCTCTTTACAATAAGCAATACAAGAATTCTTAAATAATCAGAAGGAAACGCAGAATTGTTGCATTATCCCACAGGAGGAAATTTACAACGCTGTTCTGTCAGTTCTCGGAAGGGAGTTTGGCTGGGATATTTTTTTGCCTGATATATTGGCGGTACTGAAATTTCCACCTGGGAAATATACATACATGTATATTTTACATACATTTATATTCTAAATAAATGTATGTATATTTTCAAAGTGTGTATGAGAATTAAAGTTT
>JAUEJJ010000021.1:12652079-12675004 GCA_032164275.1 Synergus coniferae | reverse complement strand
GGATTTTCACTGATTAAAATCGTGAGAATAGAGTCACTGAGAATCAGTGAAATTTGACTGATTCAGTTTTAGAGAGTGGGTACAGTCACAATTTCAGGATGAAACTCAAACTCTCTCTATACCATATATTAATAAAATAATAAAATTCGCTATTAAACAATATGTGTCTGTTACCTGTTTTCTATTCTTATTTCTTTTTTCTTCATACAGAAAACAATACTTTGTTTAATTTAAAATGTACTGAAAAGAATTTTTGAACGATACTGCCAATATAAAATAAAAAATGAATAAACATATTTTTTAAGAATAGAATTGCTCCGCTGGAGGATTTTTTTCCAATCATCTGTGCCTGATTCCGATATCGGAATATCAGAAATATCCTTCCTCGGCCAATCAATGATACTCGCCAATCGCCTGGTTGTATATTATCTCACAGTGCTTAACAAGATCGTTAATGCTTTTCTGTCGCAGTAACATTTTTCCAGTCCGTAATGACTTTTATCGATGGACCTTGGCTCGGAAGGTCGGGTTGGCAAAATAAAACGATCTTCCGATTGCCGCTCGATTTCGTTGGACGCGACGGAGTAGCTCCTACGACCCGAGACTGGCGGCTTTATACTTTCTTGTAAATTGTATTAAAATGCCCGTCTTTTACGACCATGTCAAACTACCTACGCGAGTGCTCTCGAGGAGAGTTGGAGTCGACAAGACAGAGAAGAGAGAAAATTTCAATGGGGAAACAGAGGAGATAGAGGAAGATGGAGGCAGATAAAAAAAGGGGGGTTTGGTTGCAGTGTGCATCGGCACATAAGCTCGCGTTTACACATTTATGCGCGCGCTCACCGGGTACCCATGTGTTCATAAATACGAGCCTTCGAAGCATAACCTCGTATCCCGACGATGCCGGGGTGAAACGAGCGCCCCTTGACATCCGCATGACATACATGACGCCCCCTTACGATATTGAATCCCGATTTTATGATCCCTTGACGTCGACGTCGCCGGTTTCCCGCGCGATGTAAACTTTTATTCGCAAATTTAGAGGAAATCAGACGCGAAAAAAGAGAGGTGGGAATAGGAAAATTTTGTCCCGAGAGAAGGGAATGAAAGCGAGACGTATATCGAGCCAATATAGACAAAGAAACGTTATGGGAATTGTTCAACTCGATAGCATTTATATTCAAAATTATTTCTTTAGATTCTAAACAAATTATAATTTAGGGGTGGCTTAGCCCCTTAATTCAATTATCCAGTTCCGGAATAATTTGCTTATCTCTTGAAATTATAGTCAATTTTTACATCTTATTTCAGTAAATTATAATATAATTTGCAAAATGACAATTTAAGGGCATTTTGGGTGTAGGTCTTCAGCCTTCTTTGACTCATATGCAATATTTCATGCATTTTACGACGCAATCATCTTGACTCAAGGCAGAATATCCATAGAGGCGACAAAGATCCGCAAACGAAATTCTCCTTGAGCTAACTGAAGAGCAGCTCTTCTCGTTAATTGTCGCTTATTAAACACAGCCCCTCGTGCCCAAGCCTAGACGAGAATCAGAACTCTCAAGGAAGATACTAAAAACTTAAAAAACACTCTCGTCAAAGAAGGCACGATTAAGCGTAATTCAAGCATAAATCATTATACAATAAAGTACTGGCTTTATTTATTTTTTTTCTAAATTAAACGATAATCTACAAGTAGACATTCTTGTTTACAACTCCTAACAATATTGAACTTTTGAAGTGGATCCGAACTCATCACGTTACGGTCTATTACTGACAAGCGATGCAAGCAGACCAATCAACCATTTAAATTTAATTAATTATCGGGATAATTGAACTTTCAGCTTTCACAGTTTGCCTGCGAGCGATTAACGTAAAATGTAATTTGAAACGATAATGTCAATCGTGTGTATCAAGCTTTCATACACAATTGTTGGGTCAAAATAAACGGATTTCATAGATCGGTAAATAATTAACAGTTATGAGCAGGTATAAAGATTATAAATTACTCGTATACTTTTTTGTCTGGCAATTTAAAATTGTCATTAATCCAAGAATTAAACACATTCTGCAAAACAGATTGACTGTTTCGGAAGGGAAATCTTTTAACAAGAGCTTTCCATTTCTTCAGTAGAAAATTAACAATCAAAGCACATTGGAATTTGCCACCTTATCAATGATAAGGTGCAAATTAATCATGTCTGTTAAAGATATTAAGTAGTGGAAAAATGAATAACAGTCGCGTATCAGTTATCGAACGACAAAGCGAGTAACAGAAATTAGGGTGTGAGGTTGGTTTGACTGTTGGTGGCTGCACATTGACACATCGCCACAAAATTAACACATTCTTCTCACTCCCTCGGTAGCATGACGACAATCACGAAATAATGCGCCCAGCACTGGCGACGAAACGGGCCAAATGTGTGGCTACTGTTGTGGTCTGTTATAAGCGCCCCTACTCCACCCACCCACCCACTAACACCCCGTACTCCTGGTACCCCAATACGCTCCCTATGACCATTAGGTTTGTACCTATACACTATCTACAGTACTTGGTATTGGTTGACAATTATTAGAGCCGTTTACTCTGACTCTGATAATGCTCGTGTCGTACCAATCCAAATGACATGGTTCCACGCATCGAATGACATAGAATCTTTAATCGCTTGGTGAATGTGCCAATACATATCAAAGATAAGGTAGAGTTATTTCACGGTGATGGCAAAATGTCACTCAGATACAACAAGACTGCATTAACAAAGTTTGGGTTCTATGGGAGTCTATATTTGTATGTTCATATCATATATCGAAAAAATGGGTGGATCAAAAAAAAACTTCTTCGATTGGTGAGAACACCTTCCAAAATGCTCCCCATTTGGTGAAAAAGTAAATGTGGAAAGCTTGGGAAAAAGTTCTTGAAAAAGTCGTTTATAACAGAGGTTTATTCTATCTTAATGGTGTTAATTACCATCCATAGAATATTTGTAATTTAAAAATATTTTGCTACCATTTTTCAAAGTTTATGCTACTATTGACATTATTTTTTATCTCTGAAGTAAATGGTGATTGTTTTAAGGATATTTTAAATGTTCCAAAATAAAACGCGACATGAAATATTTGTAAAAAGCCTCTCGCCGATAAGTTAAAACGCAGTAAGTTTTACACCCGCAGTAAATTTTACTGTGTTGTAAAACTACAACGATGCGTATATACTGTTATTGCACTAAAAATTAGTGTGATACTTGTATTTTCGATTTTGATATTTTCGATAAAGAGCGCTTTAGATCTTAAAAAAAAGAAATGGTTAATGGAACTATTTTTAATGAAATATTTCGTAAATGTAAACATCAATAATCGATTCTCTCCATATAGAATTCTGAAGATAATAAAATTCATTTAAATCGTGCAATAAAAGTGTTTCACAACTAATTCTAAAAGAGAGATCTTGATCTTGATAAAAAACATCAATTATCCCAGCATACAACGATTTGTTTTAACCAGGGTTTTAACACCCGCTTACTAGTTAGAAGAGTGGCAGCTAATGAATTAAACGCACAGTGGCACGATTTAAAAACTCGCATAAATATTGAAAGATCAGTCGGCTGTTAGCATTATAAGGTCTTTTTTGCACGTGCTACTGACTCGAGGCATCGTCACGTCTTTTGCTGAGGAGACTCAATGCCGCAGGCATCCCAGGGGCGACCGGCTAATAAATAAATCGAAGCAGTATAAGTCGACCGCTGTCGCGAGCGAGAAACTTGGGACACGAAAAAAGTTCGGAGACAATTAATAATTCGAAACGCGCGCCGCTAGCCAATTTGTCCACGAGATTCCGTTGTACGCATGCCTGACGTTAAACCGCTTTTTGACGACGGATAAAATGGCAAAGTGCTGACCGATTCTGTAGCTACTGTATTTCATTTGTCTTCATGTCTCTTCGATATGGTCTTGGAACATTTTGAGAAGACTGAGAACCTATAGCATAAGGAGAATGGAATTTATGCTCTTTTGCATTTTTTCAGAAAATATTCTTAAATAGCGACTCTAAATTCGTATCAGTTTCTGTTGAAAAAACAACCGATTATTATCAACCCTTTGCACTGTTTAATTTTTTTGAAGTAATAGTAATAATCTCGTTTATACTTCGGTGTGAATTTTCACTTTTAATTTTTAAGGATTAAATGGATCTAACATAGAGGATATTAGAGAGTATAATTCTGGGTAATAGTAACGCAGTCAACTCGGCATAATACAGGGACTTGCCATAAGCAACGGAGTATCGGACCACGTAAAGGTCTATACGAAGCGCACAATGGGCAATTTCAAAACGTTAACCGGAACTGAACCGCGAGCTCGATAATGGTGTCGCTGACATTAATTGCATCGGTATGTCGGATATCGAGAAACAGTATATCACAGGGGTAAAGCAAAGAATAAAAAGAGGGAAAATTTTGAAAACCTATCAATAAAAGCATAGAGCTAATATTTATACACAACTGTACTTTGAAAGTATTGAAACGAGTGATTTTTGAAAGAAAAAAACAATTTTTAGCACTTATAATATTCGTTAAAAATATCAAATATTTTAATTTTATTTGAAAAATAAAAAGGTGTTAAAAGTTCCCAGCAGTTTCTTACTGTCATAAAAAATTAGATTAGACCACGATCGAACTTTTGGTGAGGGGTGTCACGTCTCGCGAGGATAATTAATGAAATAGTGTAAACTGGGAATGAAATTAAGTATGGTTACAGTTTTTTTGTGATTATAGTAGTCAATGTAACTGTCAATTGTTTGCAATATTTTTATTACTTTAGGATGCAAAATACCGTTGGGATTCCTCGGGGCATTAAAAGGAATATCGGGAATTTTTGCAAAATGCATTAATTAAGTGAAAATTGAAGTAACATCTTTATGAGTCAATCTATAAAATTTTGAAAGTGTATTGCGTGAGAGACTAGCGTGGAAAAAGGTGATATCGGCTTATGTAGCGAGACTGTTATCCCGAGGGGGGTGTTAGGTTGCAGCATGTAGGCAAAGAGGTGAGGCTCTCGATTAATTAATATTCCATAATGAGGATGTGATGGCGAGGCTCGTGCCTGTTCGGTCGGCAGGTATCGGGTACAGTAACCGCGGGTATATCACGAAACTCTTATGATTTACAGACGCGAGGGGTCGTCGTCTCGCGTGGTACCAACTGCGAGCCATTAAAATATTACTGACCATGGGGCCTCTTCGGGAAACTACGTGTTATGCATGCTGGTTGTAAACCACTGTGGTGCATGTATGTACATGCAAACGTCTCTCTCAGGCAAATTATTTCTTGCCGCCGCGGATTAAGAAGTCCCAGGAGAAGAATGCCCCGCACCGCACTGGTCAAGACCAGCGAGTCTTATGAGGTTCCCATTTCCCCAGAGGTTACGACGATTGTCGAGGAGGGCAGAAAACCCTGCTTGTAAATTCACTCTGAGTTTCCACTTGTTGGAAATTATTATTCTCGCATTATCGTTCTGTGTTAAGGCACCAATGTTATTTACTGTTTAAAAGTTACAGGCGAAGAAGTTGTAAACAGGAATTATGATAAAGACTGGATTCGTGTGACATTGTAGGGATGTTTCTCGGGATATTCCCAGTCTTCTTGATTTAGGTGCTGCTCAAGCACCCAAGCAGTATTGTAAGGTGCTTCATATTTTACAAAGAGAGATGTTTTTAATTATTAATCATCAAATAATTTAATAAAATTGATCTGAGGTCGCTTATCGGTATATCCGTTACTAATTCCAAAATTTTAACTTCAAAATCCTTTTCCAAGTAGCTTTGTCAAAGTTTCAAATAAAAATTTAATGCTTTTTACATCACGAAAATTTGTTAACTACACAGTCATAGCATAAACACACCTAAAACAAAATAATAGTTCTTTTTTTTAAATATGCATACTTCTAGTGAAAATAGCAAATACTTTAAATGACCCATCGAGTAATTCCAACTTGAGAAACTTTCTCATTGGCTACCACTCGAACATGTTCGTTGTTTTCTCTTCCGTAAGTGAGAGACACGAAGGTGGTAGGAGATGTAAAAGATGATAAGCAAAAATAAGGGGAAGGGATGCGAAGAAAGAGGGTAAAATGGTAAATGTTAAACAAGAGAGAGATAGAGAGAAGGGGGGAGGGCGAGAGGAGTGAAACAGAGGTGGGTTGGTAGGTATGACTGGAGCTGTCATATATAATAACCGCATAAAACAGATACGCGCGAACCAACCAGCCCACGAATATATTATGTTGCCGCAGCTAATTTACGATTATAACGTACGTGTATAACTATCATTGTTGATATACTGCCGCGACCGAGGGCCTGAAGTAAGCCTGCAGGGGAGAAAGATGGAAAGACAGTGAAAGGAGGCTTCGGATGAAGAGACTGATCAAATTTGCCACATAGGCTTTGTCTGAAATTATTTTCTTGATATCCTTCAAAAAAGTCTGGTCTTTGACTCACATTTTAGGTTTCAAGTTTCTCAATCCAGCACTTTGCATCAGTATGTTAATAATAATAATAATTACAATCATCATCCATGTCCCGAGTTGCATGTTACAACTTAAAGAGATCAAGCAAATAATTTAAATAATGAAATCATTATTCCAGCCAACGTTTCTCGTCTTTCAAGATATCAAAATATATACTGCAGCAGCACGAGAAACAGAGCAAAACCCTGTATGATATCTGGAGCGCTGTTGCAATTCATTTTCTGAGAAAATCTGGAGTCGAATTTCGTTTCGTACCATGTAATCTCCAATTGGCATCGGTTCGTAATTCACGTGCTTGAACGGAGGAGCTACAGTGAAGCAAAATAGGCGCCAGACTTACGACTCTCTCGCGCGCAGACTCATCTCTACGTTAACGAACTCGACTTATTCCATCTTACGGGACGTTTACAAGTTATTTTGCTCTGAAATATTCGTGTAATAATATTTTAAGCAAGTCACACGATTGGTAGGCACATGGAATTTCAAGGTATAAAGTATCTTGTGACATTTTCTAATGATAAGATCTGTCCAGTGAGAACCACTTGTTTTTTCTTACTAAGATTTTATTATGTAGTTCTAATTGGGTCAGAAAAACCACCAAGCGATCGTATAATTTTTTATTCACCTAGTTCTTGTAATAATAAACCAATTTTCTTATGCTTGTCATGAAAGAGTCGCAAAAGGCAATGGAGTAAAAAGAACGCGAGGTTCGGCATCGACAAAAAGTCGTCAAAGAAGAAACATGCGGTCGTTGGAAATCCCCATTGAATAGTGTAAGAAGTTTGCGAGAGTCTGCACCAAAGGCACACCGCACACCTTTTTCCGCCAATGATTGCAATTGGAAGCGGTCGTGAGCAGATTTGATGTCCAACACATAAAGAGGCCGGATCAAGTATTCGACTGGTTGAGTTTGCGAGAACGAGTGTATAAGAAGTTGGGACGAATGGCAAAAGACAGCTGTATAGTCGGCCGATGACAGTTACATGTCAATACTGGATTGAAAAGTGGTTCAACCTCCTGATCTCCCTCGTGGCAACCTCCCGGTTGAATTGCGGATGTTCTGCAAAAACGGAACGATGTGATATCCCCGATGTGTTGACGGAAACTGATTCGAAACTTTCTTGATCCGGAAGTTCCGGCCAATAGAATGAGATCAGGGAATTGCAATTTTAGAAAGAAAAGAACAAACATCTTGTTTGTAAGCGAATCAAGATTTTCGTCAGTTTTCAAAGAATAGATTTTGTTTTTCAACCCAATAAAGTTACAAACATTGTAATGTTATTTCCTCCCGATGATTAGTGTTGTCTTAAATTTGCTTTTGCAAAAAAAAAACCATTTCCGAGTTAGGGGTTGAAAGAACCCTAACCTGTGCTATTTTGCCAGTATACTACGAGCCATGAACATACTGCCATAAAACGAAGGGAGTCGTGAGCTTTAAAATAAATCAGCTTCCGTAAGCTTTTCAAGCGAAGTCAGGCGAAGAAGCGGGTTCGACACGGGGTGAGGTGGATAGTCATGGACCACGGTGGTAAGGATAGAGGCCGCAGGCTATTAAGACGTTCGCACCGAGATAAAAGGAGGCTGGCTCGCGGCTAAGACGTAGAATAGGAGTGAGATCAGGAGTAAAGTTGCTGCTAAAGAAGAAGAAAGAAGTGGATGAGAGGAAGATCGACCTTAAAGAATAAGAGGATGGTCGGGAGAGCAGTGGGAGTACAAGAGCTGAAGAGCCGTGAAAGTCGAGAGGAGGAGAGAAACAAATAAACGAGGGGAGTCTGGACCAGGGCTGTAACAACCGTCTTTAATCAGGAAACCCCTAACAGAATTAAGAGGGTATATATTATAAGACAGGAGCGTCTTTTTCCAAAAGATTTCATGAAACTAATAGTCCCAAGTAGAGAGAATCCGGTATGAATAAAGAGTTTCTTGTTGGGTTTTATTCTGTTAATCTTATAGTAGAAGTAATCAATTTGATTGTGGCGCAATATTTTGAAGTATAGGTACACTTTCGTAAAAGGTACACTAATAGGTACACTTTCTCAATTTGAAGCTTAGGGATGCGGCCCTGATGAGAGGAGTTCGTGGGCTGCTCGGGCCACCATTAAAATGAAAAATGACATTCTCGCTGACGTTCCCGCAGCTTCACTTACTCCGCTTGGTAGTTACATATACCTTACCCCACCGAGGAACGAAACAGCCCCCTCGGAGTTATTGGTGATTTTTTAAATCTGTTAAACAGGCTTCTCGACCACAGTTACCGAGGTTTCCAACTTCTCTCCCTTTAAATACCACCCTCTCTCTCTCGCGCTTATTCTCTCCCGGTGTCATGGTACGGGTTCGGTATCTGTTCGGAAAAAGGCAGAGGGGTTGAAGACTCATCCCCAAGACCCTTTTCGCTCACAAGCGCTTAGCACCTTGTTATTTATTTTTCAAACTTTTCACCCTCGAGCCATGCTCGGCCTTCGGTCTCTTGCTTCTATTAGCCCTTTTATATAGAATAAACACTGATTTTTTAACTGAAATCTCTCAAACTTTTGGATTAGTATCAGAGATAGTTGAGATTAGTACTGACTTGGGCCTCTTGATTTAATCTCAGTGAGGATCCACTCTGTCCCGCACTGAACGCGTAAAAAGTTTTTCATCTGAAAACGATTACAAGAAAAATCTACTTTTCTTCTCGAAGTGATATGGTAAGTTTGAAACGAAAGAAAGTGTGAGGGAATAATCGGTTGAATAAAGTGGGATGAGGAAATCAATTTAACGTGAAGGGATTCCAGATGGATTGTGCTGAGCTAATGACATTCGGACTGCGTCAGGATGAAGAGGTGAGAGTTAGAAGCTGTCAACGCTCACGTGTGTCACTGGTGGTGTCGTGATGTCACACCCATCGGCTTCTATGTTTCGCTGGGGTTTCGCATCTGTAACTCCACTTACGACAATCCGACCTGTCGCTTCTTGTCTCATCTCACTGTAACGGACCATTTCTTCTTGCGTTTAGATAAGACAAAAAACCGGAAGCATACTGAACCCTCTTTCAGGGAATTCATGCTAACGTGCCGCCTGTCCAAACTGATAATCTTACTTAAACGATACCCTCGTGATATATTTATTCTTCTTATAAGCAAGCATCACACTAAAAAGGATAAAAACAACAGCAGCACTAAAACATTCGTCACTCAAGGAAATCCGAGTGTTGACTGCTGGAAGCACAACATCAGTTTTTGCTCGTGATAGCAGATTCATGTTTAGTTCATATTTCATTAGACTCAAATTATTTTTCTGTAGCAACTGCATAACTAAAATACAGTTTTGTCTTCTTAAAAAATATTAGCTATTAAAGATATAAATCCGAGATGCAAAAAATTGAGATTAATAACGCGATGGCTGACGAAACCGTCTCCCTTTTTTTCACGTGAGTAGACAAGTACTCAGAAAACCGGGTATGAATAAATTTGAAGTTGTTCCCTAATTATGATGGTAATTCAGTAGATGGCGTGTAGCAAATGGTTTGATTAACTAGCGTTGTTATTGTTGTCCTTTGTGACATCACCTACTTAGTCGAACACGACTGACTGTAGAGTATAAAGCATCCCTCAAGCATATGAAGCCGGCTGCTAAAAAAAGAAGTGCTGCCAGGGTTAGTGGGGTGAATACAATGGCAATTCGTGGACGAAAAGTTTGATTTATCATTCGCGCCAACTGGGTGGGTATTTGTATTGGACTCGGAACGAAATGTGACATAATAGGTGGCGATAGATTCCCCATGTCATTGTAGTCGCGGTAATAGGTGACAACGCATCAGGGCAACTATCGGGGATTTGATTTACCTTCAACTTTCCAATTGCACCACCAACCTGGAGATTTGCATCAAATTATTTTTCGATTACTGTCATCATTCTATTACAGAATATTATTTAGGAGCAGGCTGCATCTATCAAATATTCCCTTGTAAAATATTGATCAAGAGGATTGTGTTTCGATGCATGTTACACTGGAAAAATTTGCATTCTGAATACTATTACAGAAAATTGATCATATTTGATGAAACTAGAGAGTTGGCTAACTAAAAAATGAGTTGCTCAAACCCAGGTCGATTAAAATTTCGTGAAATCATAAATAGATGATATTAGACGGGTTGTGACAATTGACACAATAAATAATTGATAAAAAACAGATGGCTCTGCGGCAAAAGTTAAAAATGAAATTCTTTCCAAGTCCCCTCTATTGGATTCCCGGGAATGGTTTTGGAAGAGTGAATGTCATTTGACTAACCGATGCAGTACACATTGTTAGCGCTGGGTGGCAAACCCAGCCATGACAGGATCCACCCCTGTCGATGTTGTATATTTTTTGGATCTCGATTTAGTGTGATATACGGCTGAGGCTTTACACGTTATGATGGCCTTGTATACTGGTACGTTCCGCATAAACGTTACATTGCATATAGTGACATTTATCCAAAGCCAAAAATAAAACGAAGCTATTTCAATATGTAACATCGAAGTACCCTTCCTTTTCACTAATTAGGCCATTTTATATGCCTACACTTGTCGATTTATAAATTAGGCTTTCAAATCAAATTCAAATTCAAACTGATTGTCCAAAATTAGAGAAATGTATTGTTTGTACTTCCATGATACACTTAATGTCATTTAATTATTTAAATGGCTCAACTTACTTGACGAAAACGAGAATAAACTGTGTTAAGTCAAACTACCCTAGAGCAGAACGAGAGCCATTAATACTGCTATTAGCAGTCGTTTGGCACCTACGTGCTAAATCTCGAAAGCCCCAACTGTGTTCGGGTAAGTGATTTTTCTAGCGCTATGCGTCTAATTTCAACCTCTAATCGAGTGCCATAAACTTCGCCGGTTACGTGATATTAAATTCGCGTGACTAGCATTAAGGGTATTTCAGTGAAAGACCCTGAGTTACTTTTTCAAGAGGGAGAACAAGATTGGAATTTTCTACTGAGCGAAATATTTCTGGTTCTGCGCTCACAGTGGAAGTATATTCATTATGAAATTTCATTATGAAACATAAATGGTTATATGTGTCAAATTTGGAATTCAATATTGGCCACAATCCATTCTTTTCGATTTCTAATGAAGAATGATGCAATACCACTAGGAAAATTTTTTTGACAGTGTGGGATGTTAGGATGACTCGATATAAAAATAATTAGCTTCGTGTGAAGCACCTTGATGATCAATAATCCGCGTAATTTTCTTCTCTTACACGAACAATTTTAAGAGACACCTTCTGAATACTTTACACTTGTATGTCCAGCTTCGTATTTACGACTGTCATGCACATGATTCATTATTTATGCCGATGTTTCTCCACGCTCATTATGCATATTAGTTTCCATACACTGAATGTAATTCATTGACTCATACTCGTAAAGTGAATACTATCCAATATTCTCGTTTCTGTATCTCGCTTCCAATCTGATCAAACATACCTATCCAAAGTCATAAATTTAAAATCTATTAAAGAAAAGGTTTTTTTTTTTCAAAAATTTGTATTCGTCTTGTAATCTTTCTTGATCTATGAAGTGCTATTCAGTACCGGAAAGGGTGGGTTGAATATTATGTTTTGCGGACAGAAATATAAGTCTTAACAATAAAAAGTAATCATAAAGTTATCAAGTTACTTGCAAGTACTTGAAAGTCTTACTATTGTAGAGATTCGCGGTCTATCGCGACCAGAAAATTGTTGCTCATAATACTTCGAACATTACTGCAGGCGATATTGTAATTAGGCCTTTTCTAAATGAAGGAAAATGTCAAAATGACAAAGTCTGAAGAATAAGGAAATGGTATGCAATTTCCAAACATAAGGAAGTAATTTTAAGATGAAAGAGAGACGAACTTCTTAGGGATGCTGATTACTGAGCTGCGAGCAGAGGCCAGCATCGGGTCATGGACAAGGTGAAGTGAAGCAAGGTTAGGTGAGGTGAGGGGCATCAGTCAAGGGATAAGCAGGATAAGCCCTCGAGGGGGACTTGTTAATTGCTCGGTAGGCAGGCTGGAGAAGATGGGGTGGGTGTCGCTATACATCCCTGGGGACCGAAGAGAGACTGTGCTACCGAGAGGACACAAATCACGCCAGAGTTACGGACTTAAGGAGGCTTACTACATGGCCACAACCGGCACAATGTTACTACCAATGGATCCTGCATAGATACACGTGCCAAAGACACACATATGGCATAAGGTTAAGTCATAGGGTCAGAAAAGTCGATCCAAAAAAAGACTGAGCACCCAACATTCACTGAACTCATTCCACAGTCAAATTTATTTTCTCCTCATTTAGGTTTAATTATAACTAGATGTTAACTTTTTTTTTGTTGCATCAAATTTTCTAATTTTGGTGATGCACAAAGTAAATTCTTTTCCTTAAATTTTTTTAATTTCTTAATTTGATCTATTGAATTTCAGAGTTACATTTTTTAAACTGCCAGTATGTTGCAAGTATTTTATGATTCCGGTTTAGTTTAGTCCATCAAGATGAATTCCGTTTCTCAGTTCCAAAGAACCCTCACCATAAACCTTTTTCTAACGTCAATTCCGACCCTAACGAGATTCTCTTCAAAAGAAGAAGAAAATCTAAAAGTTAGCTATCGGAAATTGAGACATCTTAGCTTGTAGAGCCGAGCATTGAACTCCTCAGAAGTGTCTTTCATGGACAAGAGCATTCTAGTTTCCACAAACTCGCGAATGAAAGTTACAGCCTCGGTTGTAAACGTGAGATTTACAAGCGTGACTTGTGACGACAAAAAGTCTGATGACGCTTTTCAGAGAGCAATGTATCTAGAAACTCGCGAAGCTCGTCGAAGTTCGGATAATCGTGCGGTATATTCGATGTTCACTGGAGACTTAACGGCTTAAAACCATGAAAGAAGACCCTCTAATGCAGACGTTCCCTCAGAAGTCCTGGTCGAAGGACTCGGTCGCCGACAGGGTAGACCACCGATTGTAAATCCGCTCTGTGGCATTTATACTCGTCATTCCGAATAATACGAGGCGTAAATAACTTTGCCGCTGACTACAAACCGTTTCACCTTTCGTATACTCCTACCTCCAACCAATCCCCTCTGAATTAACTTCCCTTCGGATTTCTCACTAAGTTGTGCTATCCGTGTCACAAACTCCTATAAACACCTCCCTGTTTTTCGTTGTAAATTATCTTTACCGTCAAAATGAATTGCCTTTTTAGAATTTCTGTTCCCGATGCCAAGTCGCAACGACACTTAGAGAAGACAAGCAGGAATGGCGCGTAATGAGCCTGCAAAAATGTTGCTTTCTATCACATTTCGCCAACTTGTTTATATTACGGAATGTACTGTAAACTCTCAGTCATTGCTATTTTTGAAATTCTTTTGTGTACTTAAAATTCACTGTTAGGGATTATAAATTGAGCAAACATGCTATTTATGTCATTCAAATATGAATTTTATAAATAAGAGAAAGAATATTGTAGTGAGTATGTGTAAGTTCTCTAAGAATTCTTTTCCACCTGTCCGCAGAAAAGTGAAAAAATGAAATTATAACGAAGCATTCTGTTTCCCAGATTAAAAATAATAAACCTCGCTCGCATTGTAATATTTGCGTTTGTGATATCAGTAGTGGTTATTACACGGCCATGGAAAAGACCCTACATCGATAAGAGATCCAGGTCCGGCGATTAGTGCCATATGGCAGATATCATCGCTCCTCCTGACAGATATCGAACTGAGTTAGCTACACAAATTGTAAATTAATGTAACATTGGACAGGCTTGATTCATCGCTCGTTTAGACGACAAAGTTTGTCAATATGGCACGTGATCAACCTTCTAATACTTTTGTTTTCTCTCATTTCCAGGATCAAACAGGGTAAGAAGTTCGTTGTCTTTTCTTTTTTCTTGCGAAATACTTCACCCGATAACTGTGAAAGTTACTCAAGACAGAAGAATGATGATCGTCACACTTTTTCACGCCATAGATATGTAATGCACATTATATACCCACAAGCTCACATTGTAGACTTAGGTCCGCTTCAAAAGCATGTAAAAAGTCATACTCATATTTATGTTATGTAAAAAATCATATTTTTATAATAAACTTTCATCACATTTATGGTAAAATTACCACACAAATGTTTAAGAGCATAATTACAAATTGGATGTATAAAGTTTCTCGACCGCATAACATTACTCATAAATGCTGAAGCGTATACAAATACACAAACAACGTATCCGGAATCCTTTATTCTTTAGAAATCGCACAAAGATTGCGAGGACCCAAGTCGGAACGGAGGTGGATTCACAATCATGTGTGGGGAATGGAGCATACGTCATGCAAGAAACTATATGAGAAGAAGCGGCCAGAAACCATTTGTCCCAAGCTTCAGGACTACCGCTGGTTCTGAATAACAAACTGGTAGGAAATAACAAACGTGTCGCTACATTGAAACAACCCGACGGTCGTATCTCACCAGGGTTTGAAGAAGGGGTGAGGAGAAGCTGCGGGATGCTCCTTCTCTCGCGAGATCGCCTCCCAAATCTCGCGTGAAAATTACCCTATTGTGTCTACCCCGCCCACAGTTTGCCACCCTCGTATTTCATCCCTCGGTTACATAATCGGCTTTTTGTTTTACGTTTTTATCCCCCAGGTCCCGACTCGGTGAGAAGGTGGCGGTCGGTCGAATGAAGGTGAAGAAGGTTAGGACCAAGAAGGGTCTCCTTCGATTTGCTCGATTTGTCCCTCTTTACCCCAAGGATTTTGAGCGCCCCACTTGCTGTCCAACGATCGTGTATACCACATTCAATCAAATTGCGGATCTGGTCTTTAGATATGATAAAATTGTCCAGATCGAAGGGCACTATCTGTAGAGAATTATAAAAAAAAATTGAAAAAACACGTCCAGTAGTCTTTTTGAAAGTTGATCGAGTTTATAGAAAGGTTTAGCTACATAAAACATCGCTTGACTGAAAACTTTCATCAACCTCGACTGCTGGTTAGGTTTGATGTGTTTGACAAAAAATGGATGTACAAAAAGTGCAGTCCGATCACTGCCGCCTGCCGAACAAACGAAATGGATATGACCATCGATATGCGACAGAGCATTGGGGACAAAATAGAGAGGTATCTGTAATAATATATCGATCACGATGAGAGAAGAGAAGAGAGGAGAGGCCTCGAGTTGAGCACTGGACTGTCCCAGGGAGAGAGAGTGTTGAACATACTGGCAGCATATGGTCAAACTCACTCCCCCTTTGCCACCTTTTCACCCTTTATCCACACCGCGTTTATCCTCCCCGTACTATGATAACTCCTGATACTACCCAGCTAGCTGCTCATATACTCGTACATGTTTGTCTAAATACAAACAACCAATTCAAATTGAGCTTCATTATGTTGTGGCGTGTTCAAAAATCCAACAAATATCATCATCACTGATACTCGGCGTTTCGTATCGACAAATGCGCGCGAATTGATTACTCTTCCTTTTTGTTTCGAATATGACAGGAGTCTCTGGTAACAGTGATAAAGTTCAAAGGATATTAAGTTTCATTGGAACCTCACAAAAACAACTATGATTAGGTCTAATTTAAATGTTTTTAAATCACGTGAAATTCCTTCTAAATCGTGAAAAAGCGGACTAGAAAAGGAAAGGAGATCCGTCTTTTTCATCAAGCCTATTCGCACGGAAATGTGGATAATTACAGATTTCGATTTTTTAAATTCCACTAAATTCCAGCATTATCGATGAGAAGATAAGGTGATGAGAAGACAGGTCCAAATTTGATGTTTTTAAATATAGTCTCTTCAAAATATAGGAACATTCAAATTTGAATCTTCTTAATTTGAGCAACTTGAAAGCATTCCAATGTAACAATATTCTTTAAACTCCTTTAAGAGATAATCTGTTGAAAAACTAATGAGCTAAATTTTGCGTTGGCTCACTGTGCTTGCTGAAAAGATATGAAAATAAAGCCCGGGTGATATATTTTACTACCTTGAAATTGAAAGACTCTACCAGTTGAAGAAGACCGGTCACTTACCTGAAACAGAAAAGAGAAGTATTATTAGCACGAGTGATGCAGAGTGTGGGTTGAAACGGTAGGCGAGGTCGAGTCTCTTTCAGAGTCGATCCTCATTTTCAACTGCCAACAGGACGTGGCTAATGACATTGCAAAAGGACTAGTCTCACTGACATTTCGCGTAGGTAGTTGCAAACTTAGAATTGCCACGAAAGACTTTGTAGACAATTTTTCCATGCATAATTCAAATCCTTTTAAGATTCTATCCTGATTATCATTTATTCGAAACTACTCAGAAGTTTTATGGTAAATTGCAAAGTAATATCGAAGAACCGATTGGGCCTTGAAGGTAGAAAATAATTTTTCCAATTCTGTAAATTCTGTGAGATTTTCTCAGCATGTTGCATTGAAAGTATAAAATTACTTACATTAGAAATGCTTACTATTTTTAACTAAACAATAGTTCAACCTGTGCTAACGTTATGTACTGTTATTTAATCCTGTCCTTGTTATTTAATCCTGTATGATGTATGAAATACAATTGAAATTAAATAAAATTAATTTACAATCGAGGTATTACTGAAATTAGTCGATCCCACAATACTGCGAGGTTTGAAACTAAAGGATTGTACAATTCTTTTGAGAATTGACCTTATGTGAAAGGGATATTAGAATAAATCAAAGTATGAGGAGTTGTGGATACAACAACAAGATTAGAGAGACATTAAACACAATAAATCTCAGTTACTCAATGAGACGTAAATAAAAAATTGTTCGTGCTAGTGGAACTCGTAACCATTGGAGATAGTGGTGAGAAATGCAGTGTGCGAGTTTTCGTAGAGAAGTGAAAAGAAGACAGTTAGAGTGAGAAGAGAAGAGTAAAGAGAGAAGAGAGGTGAGGAGAGTGGAGATTTAGGCGTGTAATTGGCTCAGCTGGTGTTGACGCGATCCTATCATCAATACCTCATCAGCCGCCCCCGGGAAACCTGTATCCTCTCTCATCCCCGTACACCGTCACCCTCGACCCCCTTTTCCACAACCTACCGACAACCGTCCCTACCCGATCTCACACTCCCTTCGAGTCCGTCGCGAATACCAAGCAGCTCTTCAGAACTGGAAACAACCGCGAAACTTGGCACGTTTGCACTCCCAAATAGGTTTCAAACTTCTTTGGGGATCTTCGAAGCCTCCAATTTTAAAATCACCTCTGTTGAAAGATTTGCTGTAATCGAATGACTGATAGACAGATCTTCATATTCAATCACACAAATCACATTTTAAAAATACAGTCAATAAAATGAATTTCTTACTTTAGATTGAATTTATAAAATATCTACTTTAAGCATTCGAAAAATTGAAATGAATGTCCCTAGGATTAGCAAGAAGAAGAGAAAGTACAATCCGCAGAATAGAAATAAGGTCTTAAAAAATTAACATCCGCCCAGTGGTTGGAATCCTTGAAATTCTCAGGGAGTTTGGAGTCGGCAAGGTACTTTATTTTCGTTTTTCTGGCAAAAAGAAATCAGACCGCGGCCAAGAGGATTGAGAATGCCACTAATCCCCAGCCTTATGCCACTCTAAGGCGGTCAGATTTATCTGACTAAGCGTAGTTCGCGTGTCCCATAACCACCTTGTCCCGTATCTCCCGGGACTCCCTTAGAATGGGACGAAATCGTGATGGAGAGATCCAAAATCTACGAGAGAGAGACGGGAATGAACCGAACATGCGGGTGTGCTAATACCCAATCACGTGATTTCCTCCGGCGCGATACGTTCGATCAGCTAATTTTCAATAATTAATCCACGATAAAGTTGTTGCTGGCTACCCACATCCGTTGCGTTGACGCATTCCCGTTTGTACTTCACATACAGAATGTTCTCTGATGTTTAAGCGCACTCACATATGACGATTCATATGAATCAATTATTCACTGCAATCCCATCAGTTTCATTTTCCGGTTTTCAGAAGACAGGCTGTTTGTAGATTGAGCTGAATAATTACAGATATAGATATAGTTTTCGATGAAGAAAGTAAAAAAATGTCTGGAAATTTGTTTTCTGTGAGTATGTAGAGTGAAATAAGATTTTCGATCTATATTCATCGTCAATAGAAGCAGAGCCACAATAAATGAGCTCTGGCATATAAACGCGTCCATCAGTCGGGTATTTCACGCAAACTATACATTATCCCAGCCCAGTCTGCGAGGCTTCGTCGGAAACCGGGACTTGTCACCCCATCACGTAGGTAACTCTGGCTCGGGTATAATTTATCCCGTTATGCTAATCGGGACGATTTGTCTAAATTAAAAGGCGCTCGCCCTGATCCGCGGTCACGTCCCTATTTTCATCCCACACCGCACACTGACGTGATACATAACAAGGAAGCACACACTCGGAAAGACCAGTGGCTAGTATTGGTGACTCCACTAGAGCCCTTCACCCTGCTAGTCCGGCAAACCAGGCTCGACTTCTCTTTTCCCGAGGGATGAAGGCCGTGTTATCGTGCCAAATCCCCGCAGATGATGAGACTTTAGTTTATTGTACGTGGTCGGTTCTCTTCTAGTGATCCGTAAAAGTAAAGACAAGGAGGAAACGAAGCTTTCTCGCTTTTCTTGCCTCTTCGATTCATATGTTGTTCTTTCTTTCACCTTTTCAAATGTAACAGTGGGCAGCCGCAAATCCTATCATAGTCAAGACCCGCGTACGAAATGAGGTTCGTTTCCAAAGAGGACGCAAAACGTCATGTGTGAATTTCTACATCTTTCCCCAAGCTTACGAATACATACCCAATTTCATTTTGCTGGGGATATTTCTATAATGCAAATAAAGATTGTTCCAGAAGAAATACACACGACTATTTTCGAGTGCAAATTTCTCGAAAACTTATTGGAAATTGGACGCTTGACTTGCTGCCAATTGCTGTAAATCAGAGAGAAGATGTGTCCTTAATTCGGAGGTATGTGCAAAAGATGCATAATCGCATATGTGCGTCATAACGAAGGTGGACACGAACGATCGTACGAGAGTAGTAGGTGTTGGCAATATAAAGTTTACAACACTGGTTTGACATGGCGATTAAGTGCGAGGTTTAACGGTCGATAGAAGCAACACACTACCGTTTTAGTCGCAGCACAAATCATGCTGGGATATGACAAGAAGGTACAGAGGGGATTAAAAGAGTCAGGGTTAGCGAAACTTGCAGTAGACGCAGGATGGTACAACTCTCGACTAAGAAGTATTCTTATTTTTTATCACTGCCCCAAATCCCGGGCAGTCGATCGTAAAATCTCGTACTAAATACTGCCATAACCTCGAGAGAGACTATAACGACCCTGCAACTCGTTCGTTTCCGAAAAGGTACCTCTTTTCGCCAAGCTGGCAAGCTTCTCTGCCCATTACATGTCGATATAAAGAAGCCTTTATAAAGGCAGGATCGCCGATGAAAGGCGGGTCACACTCGTGAATACTGATACAAAGTTTTCAACTTCTTTCATCTTCGTTCCTTTTCACTAAAAACGTAAAGTGTACGGCATGGGAAGCAAAAAAGTGTAATTGATCGCACGCAATTAACGTCAACAGGCGAATACTCTCGAACCATCGGCCATCGAGTCGAGTTAGTTAGATAGTGGTGAGCAGACGATGTCAAGATTTTCTCGAAAGACAGGTTTGCTAAGCTCGATTCACTCAGACCCGACTGCATAATAGCCATTTAAATCCCACACGGTGTGTCTTCTCAATTTCCATTTGATCGTAAGAAGCATTCCTTTTGCTTCTTCCACCAGGCAGAGATCAGGTGAAGAACTTATTGCAATTTGTAGTACTGTATCGCCGTCGGCAGAAATGAGAAACAGAAACTGCACCATCCTAGCACAACTCGCTTTTAGCTGCTTCCAGCCTTCCACCTTGCGAAATGCGTTATTTCATTCCATAAGCATTCCGCGTTCCAAAGTCAAAGTAATTAATGTGTGATTATCATTTCCAATTAGCGGTGTAAAATTATAGGCTAGATTTGAATTAGACATTTTGCTGGCTCGTAATGAGTGATTAATTTCTAACCGAATGTACTTGGATAGAGTTTATAATCAGAAACTAGTTGAAGTAACATTTTATTCCATAACCCGACTGACCGTGTGATCAATCATCAGTTTACTGTATTGCATACTTTAAAAGCTCATTAGTTGAATTGAGAATCTTTTTTAAAATTTAAAAAGGAAACTATCAATGAATATAAAACAGGAGTCTCCATAAATTTATAAGTTAATTTTCCATGAAATGACATATTTACAACCACGGATACTTTACACGGCGATATCAAAAAATTTACACATTTACATCCATGGCAAGAGACTTTGTGAAACTTTGTGTCACTTTTTGAAAGTGAAGCAACCGTTTTATCTCCTTTTTAATATAAATATAAGATTTGCCTGTCGTACAAGCAGATGAGACATCTTGGTATGGGCGTTTACATATGTGGATGCAAATTTGCAACTTTTTTGCTAAGCATAAGAGCGTGCTTGTCGTGCCGCGACGTGAGATGTGGTCCGTCAAAAAGCCGTAAAACGCAAGGCCAAGTCGTTCGGTCACACACAAGAAGAGGACCTTACGGTCACTTTGCTCATACCTCCGTTATACGAGCTATACTTATATTGCGAGTCATTTCCTTCGCCTTTTCTCCTTAAGTGGAGACGCAGAAAGAACGATCATCTTTACATGATACAAAGAGATAGAAACATTGATCAGTAAACTCACGAATTCCATTAATGCTGATTTTCAAAAGTTACAAAAAAGATTTTATGTCGTGTAAATAGGAAGCTTTTTCATTTTTCAGAATTTAAAATGCCACAAAAACCTTTTTAAATCAAAGTGTTCCAACAGAACAATTAATAATAATTATCATCAATTAATAATTGCCTTAAGAATGCGCTACAACATTGGTACTAGAAGTTTAATTACAGTATAATCCCGGGTGAATTATTTCTCAATCCACATCATAAAAGTTTGTTTTACAATCCAGCTTAATTAGAAACCACAAGGTCCTTAGAATTTTATTAGTAAAAGATTTCGCAAGAGGTGTCGACTGGCATTTAAACTAAAATATTGCCTCCCGTCATTCGTGATTACACATGTTCTCAAAAATATTTTCCAGGTCCACCCAGATATTTTTGCTAGTATACGGCACTACAGTAAATGTAACGTGTTTACGATCGAATTGCAACATTTAACACTCGACTATAATCAACGATACTTGAGTAGAGACCAGAAATGCTCACATCAAGCGTAAGGTAAACTGTAAAGCACCAACAGAAAAAGATTTACCGCTCCCGTAACCCGTCGGAAAAGTTCTCTCACGGAGCTCCAAGTACCCAAAGGTATTTTCTCCTGCGGCTGGTACTAATAGCTTTTCTCCATGTAGGCATGTCTGGCTCTCTTAAGCTTAACGCATGACGATAAAGTGTCATTCGAGAATCGTTGTTTGAATATACTGACGAGATCTCCCTGAAAGTCTCGTCGCGAGTTTATATGTCGCCACGCTGGTCCATCAGCTGTCCGGCTGCTACACTTGTTTATCTACTTTGCAATTTGCTCTACGAATGGCCGTCGCAGTAAAGTACTTTTGATGCCATCGTTCTCTTTATAGTCGATCTTACAAACTCGTCGCGTTCTTCGTGGTCAGGCAGAATCAACAGGGACAAAATGATTCGCTGCGATTGCCAGCATCCGAGAAAGTAGCGGGTGTTGGCGATGGTAGGGGTTTGCAATACTGGCTCGACAAGGCGATTAAGCGTGTGGTTTAACGTCGCAACTTTGTGCTACGAAAATGTTCTTGAGTAGTGTCGCCAACAGTAATAGGACTTTCTACCCTGGTAGGTTAGTCAATTACTTGAAAGGAATGCGCCCCAATGTCACGCATTATCTGTAAGATGAAGTTACTGGCAACAAGGTACATATCTTCATTGACGATGACCAAACCGATTCTACCACTCCGTTCGACGTAAGTGGTTTGTTTCATTTTTAAATATATAAGTGACTCCGACAATTTGCAGAATTCAGAACAAAATTCATTTGAAAAGTAAACAGGTTTCCATCTTGTACTCATCGTCATTGCTTGTATCAAGATTGTGGACAGAATATGAGAGTCAAACCATCTTAAGATAAGAAACGGTAGCTTTAGCTTCATCAGTTTGTATAAACTTCATCAGTTTGCATAAACTTCATCACACGGAAAAAAAGGTATGGTTGGCACATCCATATCTATGGTTACTACATTCATAGGCATTGGTTGGCTTGGGAATGACTAGCAAAAGGAGGACTATGGTTGCGTGAGCCATAGTTTTAATGTGGGAACAAAAGTAGATATGGATTGGTGAACCATT
>JAUEJJ010000021.1:12613217-12627948 GCA_032164275.1 Synergus coniferae | reverse complement strand
GATTTTCGGGATAATCGAAAATTACACGGTTCTCAGCTCTGAATCTTGCTCGATAATCGTGGCATACGCAATTTTAAAATAAAAATATTGAGAATTTTAAATATATAGTTCATCACAGGATTTCCGATTTAAAATTGTTTGTATTGCATACAATTAATTAGTATGTAATTATTTGAAATTATACCGAAACGTGACACCTCCCCCGTAATTCGAACACACTTTTGAAGTTTTATTATCTCTATGAAATGGAGATAATAGAACTTCTGGTAATAATTAATAAAATAATATGTAAACCTACTCTCTAAACCTGAATCAGCGATAAGTATATCGTTGATTCAGATAAAGAAAGTATTAAAAAAAATTGTTTAAAGACTCTATTACCATGTACACAAAAAGCGATATTGTTTACATTAGTTGGAATGTGAATCGATCTGTGTATATTAACTTGGCGAAGTACTCAGTGCACGTAATGAAATTTACTTGCAATTAATTTTATATACAAGAAGGGTTACCTGATTTCGGTAATTACAATTGCAGTACCGAACATATAATTATTCAAACATTAATATTACATGGAAATACAAAATTTTATAAGAATTGAAAATATTTTGAGCAACACTGCCTGACTTAGAAGATTACAAAGTTTATGCCGAAACTAGAACATAGAGAATTTTATCAACAATGAAAATGGCGTGAAGTGTGGTTCGAGAAGTTGCTAAGTGTATGGTCTTAGGGATGTCGAAAGGGGGAGGTCGAGAAAGGGGGGTTCGAAATGAAAACAGAAAGCCGTTCGTGCCATTTGAACGAGTCGGCGAGTAGTCCTATACTCGATGAATTATTCAGGGTGTCTTGATCTGGTCGGTTGACTGCAGACGGATTCCCGTCTTCCTCTCAATCGACGGGACTCTGGTTTTTTATTCTCTACCTCACTCTACCCCCATTTCCTCAACTTTCTGCTCTGGAAGCTTCTCTCTCCTTTTTGCGGGAGACTGCCCAGATTAAGATCGCAGATCCGACTGTCAACTGCCTCTGCTACTCGATCGTCTTGGGTGCCTTCTATGGTTGGCAGCAGCAGTCCGCGGAAAGACACTATTTTTTCTCCTTTTAGGTGTTTGCCCAGCATAAGCGGTAAATCTGGCACGTCCATACCAGTTCCGACTTGTTCATCGGCCTTTACTGACATTTCTTTCACGATTTTTCGTCTCTCGCAGGCCACTTTGATTACAGCAAATTATTTTCTGATCGAGATTTCAAAAGAAGAGAGAAACATCGTCTTGCTTCTAATATGTGCCACCCTTCACCAGCTTAAAATTGTGGTCTACTTATGGATCATGTTTAAAAACAGCTGAAAAATCCAGAAGAATGAGCAACGAGTGCACTTCAAGTGGGCAAAATAAGTGAAAGAAGATGCAGAACGATGTAAAAGGAGGAGGCAAAATTGAAGCTCTGAGACTGAACCTATGTAAGTGAGTGGGTTGGGTTGCACCAAGTTAGCCGGCTCAGTACGTAGCGTGAGATCGTGTTATCCAATACTCAACTTGCGATATACATATATACTCATTGGCACGACGAGAAAGTGTCATCGGTAGACAGGAAGTACCAATCAATCTTGAAATTCCATCTTTCACTACTAACAGCATGTCAAATCTTTTTAAATCCCTTAAAATTCTTTTAAAATCCACGATTACCGTGACATTTTGTGAAACCTTTGAAATCATCGCATAATTCAATTTTGTACGATATATTGAACAATTTCATTTATAAAAAGGACGACCTGCATAGGTAGGAATTAGGAATTCCTGAAGGGTGTTTGTTTCAAGAACTTGATAATGATGTATTGATGGTTATTTCATCAATTTACCTGAAAGGGTTGGGTCTTAAAATCTTAATACTTAGTAGATGAAAGAGAAATTTTCCAGATTCTTGTTGCATTGATGACCTTACATATATCGTCTGGCAGCCGCTAGATTGGCAATCGAGCGTGCCGACGGCCAGAAGAGGATGGCCAAAGTTTCTCAGGGCGTTCAAGTTTCATGGTGGTTGATATTTCATACAGAGTGGGTAACAGGTACCCCCGACCCGTCACCTACTGCCTATAACGTCACCTATATTGTTTGCGTATTACCCCAAGTGGTGTCTCCTCTTTGAACAAAGTGTGGTTTCGCGTCCGGGTATATCCCTGATAGCTCGATAGGGCTTCGCATATACACACTGATCCTTCTCCGATTAATTCACCACTATAAAAGGTAAAAATTCCCAACAGTAATGCTATTCAATCCTAAGTTATTGATAAAGTTAACTAAACGGTTAATATGTCAGTGAACACAAATTGCACGACACTCCTTATTCTGGATTAAAATTTCCTTTCTTTCGCCAACTCCAGTTGGATAAAATTACTCGCATTGACAAGAAATACGTGGAATAAGTCGAGCGAATGAACACCGAACCCTATTTTGCATTAAACGTGCATTCTCTTGCGACCGATTAAGTCTTGAGAAGAACCGCTTGTCCAAGCCGCGAATCGTGTTTCTTAACTCGAATGAATGTCCTCATTGTCCAAGCGTGAGAACTGCAGGCACACGCTTCTTCGCGTAAATCCGAAATAATTAAATAAACGATCTGCCAATTCACACGTTATCATGATTTAATTGCATTAAGAGATTCTGCAATTCAAAGGAAAACGCGAACCATATGCTGGAATGAGGAAAACTTAAGCTAACACAAGTTTCTTTCGCAAGTAAAGCTTTCAATTGCACAAATTAAGATTCCCAATCAATAAATCGACAAACTAAAACTGATGTTAAGTCATGAATTTCATTTTGACCTTTAACTTGAAATTTTTTGACGCATCTATACAAAGTTTCAGCCACGGCGGCTTTTTGCTGGTAATAAATTAGTCACGCGTTGAGTCCATGATATTATTGTGAGGTCAATTTGACTTCAGCATTCAATAGCCAGATGACTGTGCCGATAGGATTCATTCCTGGTGAAAAAGTGGACTCCTGGTGAATTGACGGAGGGCCGACTACTGGTATCCGAGTCTTTTCGAGCCGACAAGGCGATCCGGCTCATCGGCAGTACAGTAGTCTCGACTTGTCGCAGGACATAAGACTGTGTTAAGCTTGTGTTGTTAAAGAGGAGGGAGGATGAGGACCGGAACGGGATTCAGAAGCTGGAGTTTGAGGAGCCCATGAGAATCGGTGAGGGAAGAGAAGAAAGGGAGCGAGTGGTAATCCAAGATTTATCTCGCCGGCACTGACACTCGGGAGTCCTGCGATTGGGAGGCTACCTAAGACCCTGCAACTTTCAAGACATCGGGCCTCATTCGTAGTTGAAGATGTGGCAACAAACTGCACAAGGATGGAAACCAAACTCTTATCGATCATCCTATCCAATCCTAACTAAGAAACACTGAACTTAGAATAAGAATAATTCTTTAAGACATCAATTACTTCAATACCTTTTGAAAAATGAATTCAAACCCAAAGTAACATAAGACAATAGAAATGACATTTAAACGAAATCCAGAGGAGTGAAAAATCAGGACGCAATTAGTTGAAATCGCACATACCTGAGCATTATAATCTTCCACGGGTAGCGATAAATCGTCGCCGACTACCCGCGCCCGAACTGCTCGATTAAAGTAAAATATATGGCACCTTTAATTACGAAGAGATTTCGGGAGCAGAACTGGCCAATAGTATTATGCATTTGTGAACGAATGAGGAACAGAGGGTGGAGGGGTTAAGCGGGCAAGTGATGAAGGGGAAAGAGAAAGAGAGAATGCGAAGAGGTAAGCAATGAGGAAAAAGGTGGACGAGATGGAGGGTATCTGAGATGCATTATTCATGCGATGGGAAGAGATATGATATGATCCAATATGTGGCCCCGTTCATACCCATTTGGCAGTTCTGAGAACACTGCGAGAAGCCCTTGCTAAGCTGCTACAAATTGGTGCTCGAATTTTCCCGCAATTTAGGATACAGCACAGTTTCCCTATTGACAACGAAACTGCGGCTTCTTCGGTTAGATTCGAAATTGCTCGAATTTTGCATTAAGAGCAGGGGTTGTTGCTCAAGGAGAATAGGCTATTAGGAATCTTTGACATCTAGGAAAAGAGGCTACTGGAAATCTTGGCAGAAAGATTTCTAATAGAATATAGAAGGAAAGTCTAAAATTGTAGAGTATAATATATTCAGGTACAAGCAAAGTATAATTTAAGCAATGAGACAATTATAGAAATTCTTCAGAGTAGAAATAGATAGAAAAGGGAAACGAAGCAGCTTGAACTAGAGGTGGAGAAGCCTCTGAAATCCACGAGATGCCGTTAGCCTTGCTCCTGTTACGGTAGATCCTGAGGAGCATCTCGAGCGAGCCCTCTTAAATTAATTACAAGGAAAAGATCCGCGTACCCGATCCCCGACCTCGAACCCTCCCTTCTCTCTTCAGGAAAAGAGGGTACTGCGTTCAGCCAAGTGTTTAAAAGACGGGAATCCTCGTTAGGGAAAAAATCTCTTGGTAAAAAATTCCTTCACGTACCTAACGGGAGCGAGAGATTTAAACTGCTTTTTCTAACCTGGCCACGATACAATGTAATAATTGATGATTCCTAATTCAAAATCAGTAAGAAAATTGTCTTGAAGGAATTTTAATATCCTATATATTGTCGATGCAAAAAAAAATAGTTTTTACTGAGCGAGTGTTCTAATATCTTAGTATTAAACTCAACAACATTCTCATGTTGATTACTAAAGAACCTAAAGATTAAGTAAGCTTCTTCTACAGGTAGGATGAGAGATGTGTCTATATTAATCAGGATTGCTGATTCTAACTGTCGAAGCACATTAGTCTGCAATCATTAATTTACTTCATTTCAGACTTGGCATCTCTGTTTCTTTCGATTACTTTGCACTTAGCCTTCGACTCTACAAAATATCCTCTCTCTAAACATAAGCGCTATTTGCGTGGCTTTATAAGCTGCAGAGTGTAGACGCTCGTGTAGTTTTAATAGAGCCATTAATCATCCTTTTTTATTCTTCTGCAAAATGAATAGCTTTATATCGCAATATTGATGACTTTATATTCAACCTCAGTGTTAGTAGAAAAATCGCTTGCTTGGAGATCACGTGCGCTTGCAGAGAAGTGCGAACTAGCTGAAATACCTGTAGAGGGGCTTATCACGGATTTCATGGAGCGGAACGATGGTAGGACGAGTTCTCCAGCTAATGCTGCCGTAATCCTATAAGCAGCATAAGTCCCGACGACTGGTCGGAATAATTCCGATAGGCTATTTTACCCTCTTTCACTCATCCCCTCAAATCCTACTGCTCGAGGATAGTGATCGCTACTTTTTCGCGTCAAAATGAGAAAGTTGTCGTACATCATGTCATTCATATTATGAAGCCATTTTTCTCTCCCAACTGATATATCAAGTGTATTTTAAATTTTCACAAGTTATGACTTCGATTCCCAACCTGGGAGGTAAATTCACAAAAATACTTTTTGTATGATTATTTAACTAAAAAAAGACACTGAACGTGTTCTCAAATCACTTATGGTTGTGCTTGAATGCGTCAAGGTTGCCTCGCATAAATTACCATTCCAGTAAATATATTCTCAGACTCGTGTCATCAAAGTACCTTTTGTTTTGCTACAGTTCGAAAAATTCCACTGGGTTTGAATTCAGTGAAACTTTACGACTGACCGGTGACAACCGTGTCGTTGAACGACGGTAGGAGAGCACAAGTCTCTTATCCTCAAAAAAGCAAGTAATCGATTCAGAAAATGTAGCAGCCATCCAAGAATCGCCGACAAGCAAGCGCGCACGACGAATTTCAACGACTTCCAGATCCTACTCTGTTTCAAATTTATATCTCCGTGAGGGTAGAAACTCTTCTACCTGCACCGTCCAGAGAAAGAGAGTGATAAGAGAGCTGCCATAAGAGGAGGTTCACTCCCGACGAGTAAATAGGAGGAAGAAAAATAGAGCAAAGAGGATCAGAGCGATTTCGTTCCTTTATGCAGGTAAATGCACGCGCACACGCACACGTATCGCGCAAAAGTCGAGCCGACCGAAACGTATTAACACACAATGAGATAGTTTTGTTCCTTCAGTCGCTTGCTTATTCGTTTCTCCTCGCCCAAGGTTCGCCAGAAGCACGTTCCATACTTCGAATACCTTCCTACCGGGTGTCCTGCGGAATTGTGAGAAAATTTCCTGAATATAAATTGTTTAATGTCTTAATAGGACTCACTTTGCTCTCAAGATCCAAAATAATTTAAAGACGTCGTGAGCAAACAGATGCATGACATTGTCGCTTATAGGTCAACTTTTCCATTGTCATCTACGAGAGAATAAGTCAGAACCGCAATCAATGTGTGAAACTGATTCAGAAAAGTGAAAAGTGCTCTTGAAATCAAATTACTGAGTGATCTATCCATGAATATAGATCATTCTTTTCTCAAAGAACGGACAATGGTTTAATTTTAGATGATGGTTTGAAAGACAGGATTCTAAGCACTTTCAAGCTTGCATAACAGAATTATTACTACTGAAACATACTTTTTATGGATTCCTTTATGCAAGTCTGCTTTTCAACCTTTTCATCTTAGCGGCATGGCGAAAGAAAATGAAAAACATTTAAGCTTGGACGTTGCTCAACTTCGTCGTTACTTTGTACGCTTATTAACCCGAGCTCGAATAATTACCGAAGCACTTATGCTAATCTTTCAAACTTATAAACGCCCAACTAGCATGCGAGCACGTACTTAAGGAGATATCAGCAAGTTCGTTAAAGGTAGGAACTTCTTTATGTAGTATTTACTTCTGGTCAAGGGGAAACGAGGCGACTCGTAAAATCGCAAGTTCAGTGTTTAATTTACCAGATATTCTTGCTTAATTGACAGCTTAGCTACTACCTACATGTTCGCCGCTCGCCTCCTGCGTATTTTAATAGTTTTCCATCCATGTGACCGACATTGCTGTGTCGTAAGTTTTTCGAAGTGGATCGTGAATCGTGTAGTGATTGCTCTCGAGAAAAGTACTGCTAGTAAAGAATTTGCAAATAGCGGTAAATCACTAAGTAATTTACATACTTGTGAGAGATATGCGAATATAAAGTATTTATTTTCTAGATAAGATTTACTTACTATGGATTTATATTCAATTGATTTTGAGCTATTCAATGTTCTTTGACTGTGTTCCGAGAAAATAGGAAAAATTAAAAGTATCAAATTTGCTTCACAAGAAAGGAGTGAACAGTTGGAATTTCGGGGACACCGTTTGCATGTGAAATCCGCCACACCAAAGGACGTGCCGTTCGCGATCTCTCTTGCGAGAAGTTCGCGCTGGTCCATTGTGTGCGGACGCTTTGATAAATTACCGAATAATTGTCAAATGTGAGAAAACGAAAAGAAGCCGAGAGCGAGAATAAAGAGGGAAGAGAAGTCCCGGTCGTTGCTTTTTTCTTTCGACGTTTTAATGGTTCTAAAAAGGGAATAATCGTCAATATGATCAGACGGTAAAAAGTTAAACATAATAATAGTTAAACATAAATAAAAAATACACAAAAAACTGATAACACTTAAAAAACCAATTCTTTCGTTAACAGAATAATTAAACAAAATGCAAACCGCACAGGGTGAGAATACGACCTGGCGGGAATCTAAAAAAATTTTGAGTGGATGCGATAAAAGTAATCGGTACTGGTAACCAAATACCGTGTGTTAACAGCATCTCTCAACCAAGGCGACTCTCGATCGAATGCAAGAAGAGAGTATTGACTACATCGAAGAAATGCAGAAAAAATAAGTGAGTAAGACGAGGATGCGAATCGGGAGGGAGCGTGCGAGTGAGCGTGTTCGGTTACACGCAACGAGACATTTATGCTCATGTTCACCCTTTAACATTGCTTTGCTTGCTGCTCGCTCAACCACTCCTTCGTTCACATGCATGCACGGACACTCGGCAACTTATGTGCCCGGTGTACACACACTCCCATAACATCTTAGCGTACGCCGACTTTCATACCCAGGTATGCACACCTATTGGTTTTACGATGTCGGCTGTCGCACCTTGATTAAGAATCCTTCCGCCTTCTAATTTACACGGAATATGCTTCAAGTTGCTGGGATTATAGAGAAAATTTTTTTATACGAGAACGAAAGTGACTGTTGATTATCACTATCTCTCTGGAGTCAGATATCACTCATTTACCTTCAATCCAGTTTAATTGGATTATTAATTCACTTGATTTTATTTTGTTGGTCTTGTCAGTAAAGCAAGATTGGATTGAACATGACTAGAAGTCTGAGTTCATTTCTAACAACGACTAAATAAAATAAACATACTCACATATACTAATAATATATGAAGACAGAATCATGTAAATTTCCGAGAACGACGCAATTTTGAAAAAGTGTGGGCGAAGATGAAAAAAGATGAGGTCGAAGTAGTAACGGTGGCGATGGTGTCAGACGAGCGTAATTTATTGATTTAAACAAACAAGGCGACCTGACACTAAACTCTTAATCAGCGATTTAATTCCGAATGGCGTTTGGAGTTTATTTATTTTTTCGCCAGCTCGTGATCGGCACCGAAACGAGGGCGAGAGCCTGGACCCAGGGGGAAGATTAAAAATCCTCTAATTACTTAATCGCATTACATTGGCACGACTGTGTCAAAGAGAACTAGAGCTAAACAAGGCCAAAGGGTAAAAGGAGGGTTGTGAACCAGCTAAGGCAATCGTCCCTTTCATCATTTACAGAGTTTGATGAACCCAAACTGTTGCAGCTTCAGTTTGCAGAATAAAAAAAGATGTGGCAAAGAGGAACATCGTTTTCGAGCAACAACTCTTTCAGTAAAGGTAGAGAACCAGTTGTAAATGGAAACGATTAGCTAGATTTAAAGTGTGATTTAAAGCTTCTTCAGAAACTGATATACAAGCAAACATAAACTGTACCCACGAGAAATTGATGCTTACTGAAATAAAACCGTTTTCTCGAAAACCCGGAAGATCAGTTGAGGATTAAAAGCTGTTGTACATCACTCTGAGAGTAGAGGCATCCGGTGTAAGAGTGATACTTGAGGAACAACTAAGACTGGCAGTAGAAGTGGTAGGGCGGTAGTCGGACACGAGACAGTGACAAACGTCTTTGCCCGCCGTGATTTCAGTTAATTGTCGCCGGAGCCATTTCTCACTCCTCGGTCGCACGTTGCGCACATCGTGCCGGTGTTGTAAATATCTCTCAAGGCGCCACAGGCAAAGGGCTAAAGGTGGGACGTCTTATTCCTCAGCTTAAGTTCTTCCAGGCAGGATAAAACCTTCTTTGTAAATAACCTAAAGGCCTATACGCTTGATTCGCGTGAGCAGCGCACTGATTTAACTTGAGTTTTATGCCGGAAATGAATTACAGAAGCTTTTTCTAACCGAGAAGAAATGAATAGGTTGGATATGGTGTTAAAATACAATGACATCAAGGAATGATGACCCGAAAGTAGAGCACAAAAGACTTTACAAATTCTAATTATGATCGCAATAACTTTGCAGCATATCAGGGTTTTGTAAGATACGAAAAGAGGGGTTGAATTGCTATGAGAGAATATGTGCGTTGTATGAAACACTGGCTATCCGCGAATAGGACACAAGGGGAGCTTCTCGTGTTTCATAGCCGACTTTCCCAAATAACCTCGCAATCCTCTCGACGATTCACGACTACCATTTGTCTCCTGCGGAAAGGGCACCTCGACGAAAGGTATAAAAGCCTCTTGACCACCAGCAATCTTATTTTGAGCCTCTAATAATGCCCGCATCGGTATTTTTATGGGGAATCGGGCACAAGCTTATTTTTTCGTATGAACGATCACATATATCCGGGGACAGATAAATTATGACGAATTTCTATACATGTATATATGTATATATAGTCAGGCTGCTGACCCTTGTCCTCAAGTTTTTTCTGATCCAATAACACTGCTTAATACATCCTATCTTTTTTCATACATTATTTTATTCCTACATTTTCTCCTAATTCCTAATTGTCTCTTGTATTTTATCTGCTCAGTAATATTGGACGCACGCATCGATTTATTCTCGAATGGTGGTAAGTCCAGAAGAAAAACGATGGTTCTTGAAGGTGCGAGATAAATCAGCGTAATGCGACAGGAAATCCCAGCAACGTCTTGTTTGATTTACAATCGGGTTGTCCTCCCGCCTCCTCGTCTTGCTCTTTCCGCTTCGACAGTCGATGTAAAAGAGCGACGAACTAGCGGGTCAGGGGTGAAATGAGACGATGCCACTGAGAAAAAAGGAGATGAGCAAAACAACCGTCATGAAATAACGTTTACCGAGTGTCCCAGCTAGTAACCGCAGTTATTATGAACGAATATGCGTCACGTGGTTACACTGAGCGTGTGGCTGATGGTGACAGTTCAATTCGAACTTTGGCGTTTCGGTGGTTAGGAATTCTACCCACTAAACCGCACGCGTGATTTCTGTCTCTTTCCCCTCGGAATCCGGTACGAGTACTTCACCCTATTCACGTCATTTACCCTCTTCCGATAATGCGGGATTGAAAAACAAATGAGATCATTCCGTCTGCTACAGGTTCCACCGATTATGTCCAGCGAATTGTAACCACAAGGTCATTATGAGATACATGTAGAGTTGTGGTCTATTAGTGCAGTTTAACATTTGTTGGGATAATACATCATCAATTTAAAAATATCGATCAACTTTGTAAACCAGATAAAATACTGAGATAGATAATCATAAAAAAGGAAGCTCTGTCGAAAATTAATAACTTCAAGTGCCATAATTGCAGTTAGTTTCTTCGCCGAGTCCCTGTCTCCTTTCTATCGAATTAGGCAACAGAATGAGTGGAGTACCAACTGAAGTTAGGGAGGGTCGACATCCAGCACACGCACGGGTAGACGTGGACGTGCACATTCCCCTAACGACTATAATCGAAAGCAGGGTCGAAGTGGAAGCCTGTTTGCGAATTTGATATGGGTACTAAATTCTTAACGATTAAAGAAGGAATTAATAGCAAAAGAGTGTAATATTTCTCAGAAACGTGGCTACACATCCTTCTGTTGGTTTGGCAGTCTCTCTAATAGATTATATTGTAACACACTCCCAATTCTGCAATTCTCCCCTTGCTACATCACTTCCTCAATACAGAATACCATTGTCAAAAAAAATTGCTGTAGCTGCTTCGCAGTCGACTCCCGTGGATGGTTATTTGAACAAGAAGAGAGCGAAGAGGTGATGGGAAACGGTGGTGCGTTCAAGGCACGTTCCCTGGACAATTGTGCACCGTGGGTTAGAACGTTGGCAGAGGCCAGTTTGCCAATTTGCCGCGGGCGTTGTATTGGTGGTCAACGGTCAGTGGGAGTGAGATGAAGTGTGTACGAACGAGATTTGGAGAGGCGATGGAGGCTGATGTGCGGTTGAAGAGATTAATATGCGCGCGAGGCGCACAGCTTTCCCGCGTCCGTTCCCGTTCCCATTCCCATTCCTCCGCTACCCCATTCCCATTTTCAACCCCTGTGCTACCGTGGAGCGACTGACCATTTAGTAATTTCTGTCACGAGTCGAGTGTTCCGCCGAACGTTCCACGTAACTACAAAACGGAATATCCGTCAGCTTCCACCTTCACGAACGCAAATCAACCTCGATGCACACGTTGCTAAAGTAAAGGAAATGAATATATGTTCATTCTTTGCACATAAATCTAACATCTGATCCGAAAACCGAATCGTGTATAAGATATGAAGACATGACTAAGCTGCTGGTTATTGTTAATCCATTAATTTATGATAATACAACTAAATTATCGATGTTAAGTGTCATTTTCCTTTGGAGAGTCAGGTCTAGTTGGGCAACATTGACAATTTCATGATGTCATTAAAGATACATTCGGTGGATCGAGATATTTATCATTTATCATCCAGCTCATCAGCAAGCGTACTTTGGATGGCAAAATTAGATCTTTAGAGCCATACAGAGGACAGTGTGCACAAGCATCATGTGTCACTCTGATTAACCCAAAACTCGGTTTAAGTGAAAAATGCAGCTGTCGAATTTAAAAGAGGAAGAAACTCCAGAGTCCAGAGAGAATGGGCGTGAATGCGAATCACAGAACATCAGGGACGTCGACGCTCTTTCAAGACTAGAGATACATCCGGTCGGACAGCCGATAGCGGATATAAACGAGTCAGAGGATGAGGTGGCGGTGGCAAAGGATAAGGAAGAGAACTCCTCCCTCACCACGCCCAGAACTGCTGCTTTCCGAGTGGAGTTCCTCCGTAGCAGGAGGAGGACTGTCCTTACTTTCTGTACCAACTCTGCTGGTCTAGGAGGCGGAGCTTCTATTTCTAGCAAAGCTATAGCTCGCGTGGATGCGACTGATCGTTAAGCAACGATCCCAAGGCGCGAGGAAAAAAAACAAGAGGAAGAACAAGCATGGGTGGTGACTAGCTCGATTCAGGGGATAAAAAGAAACGGACACATGGATGGACACGTAAGAGAGTGTAAGAGGCGCAGAAATGAAATTGGACAGAAAGCGATAAGCATGTAGACGAGTGGTGTCAGCATCAGGGTAAAAGAAGTTGCTAGGGATTTAGACGATATTTATTTTCTCAAGCTTTCGAGTTGGGGTTAGAACTAAAGAGGATTAGATAGAGGATCAGAGACGGAAGAAACTGCTTCGAACAAGTTAACGAACTTTGTCTGGAACTGGGTTCGAGAGAGGAACAATGTTTCTACTCAATGCGAAACCAATAACCTACTAGCATGGGGATATAAAAAGGATGACCATTCAGAGAAGCATTATATCATTGGTGTCACTATGTTTTAAAGGAACTTGTCTATCCGAGACACCACCTTTCAAAGTGACACAAAAGTGACACCAAAGTGACACCATTGAGTTGCTTCATGTATAGAGGTGTCGATTTATCTAACAAAATTGTAATAGCATACATTTCAGCTGTTTCTACTCTACTCTAATTAGCCATAAATGAGTATATATAGGAGAGCGGTGGGAATTTCAGAAATATGTTGCATACTCTTAGCGGAGTATAAAATACGACTACAACTGATACGCAAGCGCACTGATAGAGACAAGTCCACAAACTTTGTACGCAAGTACGTCGACGTCGCGAGCTATAAAGACTCGGGAGCTCCGCCTAGGTCGAGCTGGTATGTGCAGAGTTGAAGAGAGGAGGAAGCTTGGTTACTTTACTCCTTATGCGGAACCGCCAATGCTGTGCCTCCAATTGCATTTTACCCCTCTCTTATACAACTCTCTTACCCCCAGTAAGTCATGATATACACTCGACCAGCCACAGTTGCACTTGCATCCGTTGCTTGCCAACGACCAATAAATCCGGGCTCTTCTTATACTGCACTCACCCCTTTTCCCTCCGACAAACAACCTAAGCTTGTTTACTCCCGCGACTGTGATTATCACTGTTCTCGGTCGAGACACTCTTATCAGTTTTTCTTGGCTTTGTCTTACATTATTTTTTTTCGCCGCCATCCGAACTTTAGATCCTCGGCAAAAAAATTCGAGATATTATAGAATCACAAATTCACAAATAATATACGAAACTTTTGGGTAAAGAACAACGGTCATTAAGGAATCCACCTTAGGAGAAATCTAAAGCTTATTGATGCACCCAAAAACACTGTGTGTAAATGCAGTTATAAAGATTCAATACTTTGGAGTTGGAAGTGAGAGATTCTCAAAAACCTATCATTTCTCATAATCCGAATGTACCCAAACGTAAATAATTTATAATAAGTTCGAATTTTTGTTATTTCAGGATTTCGCTAAAATAACTGAAGTTTCAGTTGCCCAATGGAATTGCAATTCGCGAATAGTAACAATTTTAATTAAATCTAATATTATTGAACATGTAATGAACTAAAACTATTTTGAATTTTGGGAACAGATATCATCAACATATTGTCAAAATTTTTAACACTTCACAGTACTTGTCAAGCAAATCAAGAATGTCCAATTTCCAAGAGGAAACAACGAACCGCGACTGCGGTGGTATCACATTCGTCGTGTCGACATAGCTGACCATTTGTGCACGATGTGGCCAATTACCAATCACTCCCTTGGCACAATAAAGCAAAACCATGGAAAATTCCTGTCAAAAGTATCATGTTTTATATCTAGCTAAACGGTCGATGCGTTCATGCGAGACACGGAGGGTCGGTGAATGTTGGCTTGTTAAAAGCGATACACCCTCTGATATTCGAGGTGAAAACAAAATATTGAATCAAACTTTAATACAATATTTCTGTTTGTTTCATGAAATCATTGGAAATTAGCACTACTATTGTAAATTTCCGTCGGTTTATGAAGAATAATTAATATATACAACAGACACAATTCAATGAGATACTAATGTAATGGTACTTACAAAATCAAAAGTTTAGTTGACAGTGTAACGAAATGTATGTTGGCATATATTAAAATCATTGGATATCTGCAATAATCATTTAATTACGACATGGTTCATAATTTCACAATTCAAATTCAAATGAATAGGTATTATGTGCGTCGGAACCGAAAATTAGTTAATTTTCAAATGATATTATCGAATTAAACTGGCTTAATTCTATTGAATTCTCACTTTGTCGGGACCAATCTCGATTTCCCATACAATTTAGAACGCGCCACAGAGGATATAAATCAGGGTGTCTACTAAATTTTGCCC
>JAUEJJ010000021.1:12599523-12613117 GCA_032164275.1 Synergus coniferae | reverse complement strand
TACATTTTGTCCACGAAATTCCCAGTTTCCTTAAATTCCCGCACAATTTTTGAGATGCGAAATTCTAAATACCTTATGTATCCAAAATAGCACCTACTTTGTTGGCCAGAAGACAACTGAGCCGGAAAAACCACTTCACAATACACTCGAAAAGTAATACTTCTTTTAGAAAAAAATAAAGAATAACACTTTGGTGCGAAGACTTCATAAAGTATACAAATTAAAAATTAATTACATAATTAATCTAGACTAATCGCGAGTACGATTCGCGTTGACTTTATCAGACTCTCTGGACGAAAGTCAAAATCAAACTAAGAGGAAAAGAGGTTGTAAATTTTGAAAGAGATAATAAAAGTGTCAGAATCAATTTCGGGATTTGAAAAAAGAAGATATTGATTACCTATTGAATTTATGAATGAATTTAGACTTTTTCCAGAAGAATAACATTCAAATAACACTCAAAAAAAGAAGTCTCTCTAGCTTACTGATGATTCCTATAAGTGTGAATTTCTGCGAAAGACAATAAAATAGTATAAAACCTTTCGATATGGTTTGAATACAAATTCGACGTCTGGCTACATTTTCCTGACTTCTATACCTCGCTGCATTTGTGGCTCGTTAAATTAATGAGTTTCGTATTGCGGTGCCTTATCACGGCAAATATACGATAACGAGAATTCGTGAAAAATGAATCAGTTGCAAGATATAATAATAGGCTAGATGAAAAATAGAAGTGCAACTATTTTTAAAAATATTGTGAGGCTTTGAAGAAGAGAGCGTAATTTTTTATACAAGCTTCGACTCTGGATTTAGAGGTGCAATGTTATATCTCCAGTGAAACGAGATAGAAAATCCCCAGTATCATTATCCTTTTCGCTTTAGCCTGTTAAAATAATATTCTATGGTCGAATTGGAGAAAATATGTGGAAATCAGAGAGTAAAAATGAATTAGAACTTTGTATGCAGACGAAGTGTGCGATTCTTAACGTGAGTGAGTTTACGTATATATATATATATACGTAAAACGTGAGAGGACGTGTGTCTGTTGCAATCGCAAAAAGCCGTTATCCTCATTTGTATTCTTAGAGCAGCGGGCGGAGGCGTCCTCGATTTACTATCACGTCGTACGAATTATTTAGTAATCACATTTCTCACCACCCTATGCTGGCTAAAACTGCAAGCTCGGCATCGTCTTTATGATGATTTCTCTATTTTACGGTGTTGGCGTGAGTCGACGATTAGGCGAAGGGTTCTTTTTACTATATACATTTAGAGCAAGTTTATAAAATCTCTTTTCCCCAACTGTCCGGAATAGAATGCAATTTATTTGTCAAAAACAGTGCTTTATACTCCTATAACTCTAGTTGATCGTTGCTTAGTGAAAATCATCAACTTTTTACCCATAATTAATTCAACTTCTTGTAAAGTAGATCGCAAGTTTCTCACATAAATATATAAAGAGAGAGGGTAAAAAAGGGGATGTACATCTGCTGGTTATGAAATAGACCTCAACGATTGCTCAACTACATGTATACACCCACCGACATTTTATAGCCAATATAACATTATAAGTATTGTGCACGCGGAACAATATTCGACTTTACAGCGAGGAAGCGGTATTAAAATAAAAGTGTCATTTGTATCATAACTTAAAACGACATCTTCGCTATCTATTCACATCGATGTTAATTTGCAATACACTTGCCAATGTAAAATTCCATTTAATTTCATCCTTAAAAAAAAACTGATCATAAAAAGGTGGACCTTCTGGAAAGAGAAGAGCAAAACCCACGTAGTAAATGCAAAAGCAGGCACATATAACACCTACACATTGGTAATATGTAGACGTATGCGTGAATATTTGTTTGAGTGTTTTGCAACGAGTTTATTCCAGTTATCAATTTCCTGACGAATATCTGCATTTCCGAGCGCGTACGCTCTATGTCAAATCCATTCCCGAATGGATTCACAAAAGGTATCAAGTAATCTGTAACATATTACGTTCCAATGTCGCGTCGCATCGGTAACCCGTTAAAATTCAAGACTTTTACTATTTCTATATTTATTTCCAACTCAATTGGCACTATCTAAAATTGAACTAGTCAAATTCCATTGATTCTCAGCGATTCTTTTCCCATGATTTCAATCAGTAAAAAATTTACTATAGTAATCAGCGACAAGTCACTGACTCTCGGTGGACTCTCACTGAAATCTTGAGGAAAGAGTCATTGATTCAAGTTTAGAGAGTATATCACTCGTTGAAATAATTGCCAGAAGATTGTTTAAATGTGTGTTATTTAATTTGTTATAAAGTATACACGACTAGTTAAATCCGAACGAAATATTGAAATGTTCACCATTTCATGGTTTAAACTCTTAAACGATGTGTAGTAGGACTTACACTCTCGTATTACGAACGCGAATTCTTTATAACGTACTAAACGGAGAAGTTATGCTTTCTAACTTAAATTTTACGGCTCGTAAAGTAGAAAAAAGTGGTAAGGACGTTAAAATCTCTGTATGAGAACATGTATGAAATGTTTAGGGGGAATTCTTGAGCTTAATATTTAAAATTAATCACGCACCTACTGTTAGTGAGGTCTTGAATTTTGCATACCTTTTCAGGCAAATGTGTTTTTCTCTTTTTTATAAATTAAAGACATTGAATTCGAAAGTATATCAAATTATATTTTGTTAAATAAAGCTAAATGTCATTTTTCAACCAACTGTTTCAGTTACGAAAGAAAGGTAATTTTTTATTACGTTTAAAAATGAATTTCTACTGCTCCCAACCAAAGGCGAAACGAGAAGAGTTAACGTGCGAGATGAAAGAGTTAAAAAACAAATAAAACCATGTTCAACCAAGGTCGCCAAGTGCCATTTTTTTGTCTCACAATTAAACGAAAATTAGCTGACCACACTCGTATATTACGATGCCGTCCGTTGCGAAGAGAGAAGCGTTTCAGTTTCTATATGAGCGAATTTAAAAAACACGAGGAATTAAAAAGAATCCACAACGAAAAGCAAAACTCGCAATTATAGAAAAAGAGGTATTGTACAGACTACAGGATCTTTCAGTAACCACATATAGAGTTTCCTTTTTAAATATGAAACCTCACTATATTTAAGAAAAAATTTTCTTAAAGAATTTCGTTCAACGTTCATTATAATTTTAATAAAAACTAGTGATTTAAAGGATCTTTTACGATTATTTTTGGGGCAGTAAAATTTAAGTAGTCTTGACCTGGGATACCCTGTAGGATGTACATGTAGAAGAAAATAAAATGAGGAATAAAAGCAAAGAAAATAAGAGGAGGTGAAAGCCAAACCCGAGTAGAAAAATTAATGGCTCTATCTTTTGGTAATTAAGACGAGCCGAAAGAATAAACAAAACCAGTTGAAAACCGCGCAAAATTCACAGGTTTACCATTGCACAGCTGCTACACCAGCAGATTCAAATAAACGAGTTAGGTAGATTAAGGGGGCTATCTCTGATTCTTATGGTGCATTCGTGTATCTTTCCTCGTCTGTCTGTCTATCTATCTGTCTGTCTAAATTACGATTTGAAAGGACGAGAATGCTGCTACGCTGGGACCATTCGTCAACTAGTGTTTGTTGATCTGGCAAGCTATTCATGACGTAGAGTTCAAAAGAGCTGAAGAGGTGGAAGAAAGATACTTAATCTCTTTTCTAAAAGGTGCTCATATTTTTGTTTATGAAACTTTTCAAGAAAAATAGAACCAAACCCAACTATCTCAGTTATTAATTTTCTTTCTTAAATTACTTAACTAATAAAAAAAGTAAATAAACTGTAAAAACTCACTTCTATAAGGTCGTCCTTCCTCAGGCGTGGAGCGTTCGGTGTTCTCAGAACCAGGGGTGGCATTGGCATCACGATCCTCTTCTTCTGGAGGTGTTCCGCGACTCGGGGCGATGGAACCTATACCGGTACCACTTCCGGGTGGTGACCGACTAGTAGACCCGGCTGGACTCTGAGGCGCAAGTTCCGGTCCACCAGGTCCACCCGACACGGACGTTGTTAACGTCGGCGAAAACATGTTCGACATACTCGAGAGGGAACTTATACTCGGCAAACCCGATGACACTGTCGTACTTCCGGTTTCGATTTTGAGGCACTTGCCTGGTGGCGCGAATGCCGATGGTCCCGGCGGAGGCTTGAATGCACTGAAGGGTTGAAAATGTGGAAAGTGTATGTGTTGAAGTTGCAACATCTGCAGCCCGGCGTAACTGTAGGGTGATCCTGTGCCAATTGGCCAATCCTTCGTAATATCTGTAACCTGAAAAATTAAGGAAACATGTTAAAAGTGAAATATATACAATAATTGAAAAAAGAGGCGCATGTTCAAGAAGAAACTACAAAAATAATAGATGCTATTGTATGAATAAATAGAAAACTTTCGGGAGAAGAAAGAGTCATTGAAATAAATAAAGGCTTGAAACTCGAAAATCAATTGTTTTAACGTATTCAATTTTTTCTTGACGAGATAAACTAAATGACTGTAATATTAATATTATTTACTTATTATGTAAATAATGATAACGTTACCTTAATGTTTAATTGTAATTGTAATATTAGCATCACGAAATAGTATCATTATCAATTTCTACAACATATAAATATATATAACTAATGAAAAAATATTAAAGTGCTTAAACATGCAGACTACTAAAATTAGTGCAAAAGTTACATAAAATTATTTTAATAGGACGATTGTTCGTTTCGAGCAACTTTTCAACTTAAGAACATTTCGCCGCGTTCTGGAGTATAAATTAACTTTCGCAACGCAAATGTTTAATTACGCGTGTTCTTTACGCAATGATTTTAACGACGCTGAAATTATTTAGCCACATCTCGTATATCCGAGTTTAACGACTTAACATCGACATTTAGAGTCATTAATTCAGGATAATGCTTAAACATCTCAAAATATGATTTCTTCTTTAACGAATGGATATTAAACGTGAGTTTAAATCTTTGAAAGTAGAAGATCATTTTAAAGTAGGACATTTCAAAAAGATTTTAAACCTTCTCAAATTTACGGTGGTCAAGTTTATAGGTTTTCAGAGTTAGATCTTCTTTACCACCTACATTAACTAGGGTTTAAATTTCTAGAGCTGTCCTTTTTGACTTAATCATTGGAATAATGATATATGGAAACCAATATCAGTTACAAACTTACATCTGTAAAATCATAAAATTACATTAAATTAGGCTTTCATACTTTACATTGAATTTCAATTATTCAAAATAATTCTGTGTCAGTCATCGGACGAATGTTTATTTTCTTTTAATCAATTATAAAAGTTATAAAAGTTCAATCATGTATATATATAAGAGTTTGACATTTAGTTACTAATCTATTTTTAATAATTTATAAAATGTTTTTTATTTATGAATTTTTAAAAATAGTTTTCGACTTTACAATTGTTTAGCCAAGAGTGCATTTTGTCCTTTTCACTACAAACCACTACAATATTTTAGGGCTGTATTATTTTTTAATGAAAGTAACTGAACTAATTATATTATATTAACTAAACTTTAGTTAATACTAACACAATAATTTTTCATTTATATTATTATACTATACATATAAGCAGATACCCAGCATCATGCACGAAATCACGAAATGTACATTAATTATCGTTCGCATGCACAAAATTACAGGAAGCAAAGTGATTATAAAGTACTAAACGCGGCAATCGAAATTGACACGCTCGATTAAACATAGTGTAAAGGTTCTCACTTTCACATTCTGCAAACCTCAAAATGAGATTTGTTTAATATAAAGAATGTCGAATTTACTTTATACCTAGAATTTATTTATTCTTATTTTCGCGTGACTTCTTTTGTTTCTTTGTTTCTTCATGATTTCAGACGAAATTAATTTCATAATTGGTTTCAAGCGACTTGGAATAAACGTGAAGAAAAGACAGTTAAGAAAACCTGTGTTTATGAAAAAAATTATAATAATTTAAACTATTTTGAAAAGGCGTAGCCCGCAACGCCAGCCATATTTTATTTTTACGAGCGTACTTTCTCATTTTAAAGGAAAACGAGATCTTAAGCGAATGAAATGAAGAAAGACGGATATTATAAATTTTTAAACTTTTCAAAACTACTCTCTAAATCAAGATTAATTAAGAATAACTGCGTCAAAAGCCAAAAGTCATTTGCTAATTCAATTAGTTGCTATTTAACTAATTTTCAATCAAGAGTGGTTTACTTGATAGTGTAATTTAAGAAATTTAACTCTGCAAAAGGAAACGCAGATTAGTTCAACCAATGTTATTTCAATAGTAATTGATCTAACGATTATTCTAAGTTTAACGCTTAAAAATAATTTGAATTGTAATAAAATATCTATATCAACAAGCGTTTTAAGCGTTGGAAGGTATTTAAGCATATAGGCCTAGGTCAAGGACTAACTTGTGAATTGACGAAGGGTCTTTGCATTCTGAGGGCCTCGAATCCCCCGGCCTGTGAGAACACGACCATGTTTGGTGGTGGTTGTAGTTGATTTGGCATGTACGCTGAATTATCCATCTAAAACAAACCGCCCGGGGTTTCCTGTTTTCGTTTTTCAATTTATCACTCTTGTTTATCACAACAACCGACCGATCAGTTGTTAAAGATGAATTAAATCTACACTTCAATGCATTTAAAAAGACCTTTTAATTAAATCTGAAAATTTGAAACTAGAAATTGGCAAGGTAAATAAGAAAAGATGAAATTTATTTTTAAGATTTAATTTTTAACAATTATTAATGAATTAGCTTAAAAAACAAAAAATTAAAAATAACTTGTAAAGGCAAATTTAAAAGTTTGCGAATGGTTAGAACTGGAATTGAAACTTTAATATGCTTATAGATTGACTGCTCTGTTTCTATAATACTGTGGTAATAATTATGATATTATATGTGCTTGTCAATGCCCTTGAGCATCATAAAGCATCGGTCATTGCGTACGTAGGGCTACTGATGTTTGCTAACTGTTAATTATACAATTTTGACAGCGATTCTGTTATGTCAAGCAACTGATCGATCGGCTGTATTAGAGCGAACGTCGTTAACCAAATCCATGAAACCGGATTATGCGGAGAAACACAAATACGTATCTCAATCTAAATTCGCATTACTCCAAAATCACACTAAATTAAGTAATTTGGGTTAAAAATTGTAATCGGTGAAATTGATTTAAAAATTCTAAAATGCATAATCGAAGTATTTTATCAGCTGATCAAGAAATCAGTCACAAGAACAGGAATAAATTTAAAAAAAGATTCATTTTAATAAAGAGTAAAATAAGAAAAGACTATTACCGAAAAGAAAAAAAAATCACTGTTGTTCGATACATTAATGATATTTAATCTCACTTAAAATAAATAAAAATGATCTACATTGTAGAAAATACTGAATTTTCTCCACCAAAGAAATAAATATAATATTAATTATTACTATATAAAATAATTTAAAATTAAATAGGTCTCTTTTTTCGATTTTACTGCGTAATTTTACTTTTCAATTAGAATATTATCTTTATCATTGAATTATTATGTAAATTAATTTAATTATATGCATAAATATGCAACATTCATTATAATGAATCTACTCTATTTCGTTGTTAAAAATATCTTCATGCAATTTATAAAAATTAGTACATCTGAATATTAACATATTTAATGTGGAATATTTAAAATGTAACCAGTGAAAAATTATATAGTACATACTTTTTAGTTATAACATAATAGAAAATAGATTTGACAAAATCAAACAAAATTTTATTGCATGAAAAAGTATGATAGCAAACCGTCGGAAGACCATCGAAAATCAAACCACGAATTTAATATAAACTTATTTGTGGTTATCTATATCGTTATAAATTCTGATTATTCAAAACGTCTCTCGAATATTATTTTACTACGCTCGCTCCGATTTAAACAAATTTTTGTATGCAAGTTAAAATTTTTATGATTATTATAATATAACTATAAAATTATTCTTATATCATTGCTTAATATTTATATTTCACAAATTTAGTAAGAAACTTCAGTTTCTACCTTGTATTGTGCACATCTTCCTTTTTCTCCTTTCTGAAATACATGAAAATTGTCCCTTTTCATTTTCCAAGATTATAAGTTTCATTAAAATATTCCATATTTGTTGTTAATACTTTTACTGAAGTTAATTAATTCGTGTTTTTCCAATGACCGTTAAAGAAATTTCGATTTTCATCTTTACCTGCAAATTAGTGATTTCTTTTATACTAAAAATGTTATACCCGTGTAAATATTTTGATTTGTAGATTATGAACATTTTAATTTGGAATTATTCGATCTGCAGCTTACTAATTAAAAAAAATTTTATCTCATGTACTTCCAATTTGTAACATCATTTATAAAGCTTCAATATCAAATAATTTATTGTTTTAATTATTACTTGTTACAATCGTTATCAGATTGAAATATTTAATTAAATCTTTTCCTTTTTTTAAATGAACTATTGTTCCGTTCGCTTATTTTCCTGTAAACATTTTTAATTAATAATTCTTCAACTTTAAGGCCTTCATATGCCGTTTTGATTTAAAAATAGTCCCGGTTCACATAAAATTCCTTTCAAAAACTAGTCAAAAGTAATTAAAGATTTTTAAATGCATCAAAGCATTATTGTCTTTCCACACACTAAAACTTATTAAACAAAACACTATTTTAATGTGAAGATCATATTGAATTTCATTAAATTTTCAATTTCTTGAAACACTATACTATATTAACTAAATCTCGTTATTCTCGACTGAAAAAACTGAAAAAATTCTCACTAAATGACTCGACACTGAGAATTGTAAACATCACCAAATAACCGACATGAGACTAATCCTATCAATAGCATGATTTTGGAGTTTTATTTTTCTCGCAGGTAATCCGGTTTCGAAATTGGAAATCGTAGGAGTTCGATCCTTTGAAACCGAAATAAAAACCTTGAAGTTGATCGTGACGTCGATTGGCACCAGCAGCTGTCAGCGGCGCGCGGCCAGTTTGAATTCAAAGAACGCGCGGTCAATCTACCTAACCTCCAAACCCAAAGCCTATCTGTCACGGTGGACACGACACCTCGCGATGGTTGTCGCGTGAACCGGTCTACTTTTTTAACAACTCCCATGCGAGCGATCCCAGCTTCCACAAACAAGTTCGCGAACACATTGAAATTGGAAAACCGTCGGCACCGTCGTACACTGACATTTGGTTCGAATTCAAAACAGTGTTGTCGACATGCCGCCGCAATGCACGACCTAACCTCTCCTTCTCGGCGTGTACCCCTGACTGACTCGAAATTAACCCTTTGCCCGGTTGTGTACCGGACTGATCGTGTAAGTCAGGTGTGCGGGGGTGTACGAATGCAATAGGAAGCTTGTAGCTACCTCGTGAACATGCGAGTGCAGACTGATTGGAACGAGGAGTGAGGGTACTTACCCAAGTCCTGTGCACGGTGGTGGAGGTGGCGGCGGCGGAAGCGGCGGCGAGGAGGACAGCGCGCGTGTTTCCGCCGCCATGACAGATCGGATCACGCATGCGCGGATGCGCACTGGCCCACTGCGCAACGCCGCTCTCACCGCGAAAAGGATTTAATCTCGTGTTAGACGTGCGACACGAAACATCTTCCACGAAAATATTCCTTCGTGTCTTTCGACTGGATCTTGGTGTTTTGCTACAAGAAAAATGACTAATTAATAAAAATGCATTTGTGTCAACAATGGGAGAAATTTTTGTTATGGAGCGAGTGGAAATGATTTTAAATTTAAGTGTTGAAAATTTGGTTTAGAGGATTTTTTTTACCTGCTTTTTAGTTGTAATTAAGTATATTTTCTAATTCGTTTAGTAGTTTGTACTCTGTTTGTACTAATTTAAAGTAAAAATTTAAGTTTAGAAAAAGAAATTTATGAAAATTTAATTCTTCTCGAATAATTAATATAATTTTCTCAAATGCCGTAAACTTTAAAGATATTAAATATGACTTTTTTATTTCGAGGTTTTCTTAATGATAAGTTTTTAAAAATCATTAACAAAAAACTAAAGAATCTCTTTTTTTCAGTTTTTTAAATCATTTAAATTAAAAGTCAGATTGTGCCCTCTGTAGGTTTAAAAATCAATTAAAGTTCAGATTATTTTGGAAATCAATATGAACAATATTTTTCCGTTCTATAATTCAAAAAGTTTATGGTGGCACTATCTAGCGGAGGAAAGAAGCACCACGTTTATTGAATACTCGTATGGTAATCAAACATATTTTGTGGAAATTTATATTTATTTATTTAGAATTTTATTCTATTAAGTGCAATGGAAAAACAATAAAAATTTATTGTTTGAAATAAAAAAGAAATTTTACTGCCATTTATGAAATGTACTTGAGAGAGCATATATGAAGAAACATTTAGTTACTTTTTTTAGATTAAAAAAAATTTTTAAATTTTAATTATTAATTCACTGGTACCTTATCTTAATGATTTTAAATTATAACAAGCCGTTGTTAAAAATACTTAAATATCCCTTTTATTTTTAATAACATTTTAGTAATTTCTTACTAAAAAGTAAAAACCTTTGCGATCATAAATTCATTATCATTCATTCATTTTTTTCCTGTCTTCTTACACACAAAAACAACAATAAACGATAATCAAACACGTGATGCAGTTTATACTTTTCTTTTTTCCTTGAGGTAGAATTTAACTTTACTAACCTTCAAACATTCTTTTGTAGTCATTTCATATGTATTCGCAAACACTAGAAAAGAGTAAAGACTTAGTATTTCAAAATTCAAACTAGCATTCAAGCGTTATAATTTTAAAATTTAAATGTCGTTTCAGCCATACTCAATAATATTGAAAAGAGCATCTACATTATCCTTCTCTGATTCTTTTTCATGACAGATTTCCGTTGTATCTTCCGGAAGCAAAATAGGTTCAATCCGTTCAATTAATATCGTCCTTCCATCCTGCGTATTTTCTAAAACCATCTCTTCCATAAGCTCTTCAGGAATCATATCATCCTGTTTAACTGAACTCCCTTTTTTGCTTAACTTCGACCTCTCTGAGTGTATCCTCATATGCCTTTTCAAATCGTACTTGCCAATAAATCGGGCCTGGCAAACATCACACCCAAATGGTTTTCCTCCACTATGAGACCACATGTGTCTTCTCATTGCAGCGCTAAACGTGAATGCCATTCCACAAATTGTGCACACATAAGGTTTTTCACCCGTATGTAGAAGGCTGTGATCTTTTAGAGTCGCTTTCTGATTGAAACTCTTCCCACAAACCTCGCACGTGTAACTCCGTGGATTTGAGTGAACTGATTTGACGTGATTGAGAAGGTTGCCTTGCTGCGAAAAACTTTTATTACACGCAAGACACCTGTAAGGCTTTTCTCCAGTGTGAACTCTTCGATGAGCTGTCAAAGTTCGGTTGTTGAGAAAGCGTTTTCCACATATATCACAAGGATATTTTGGAAGGTGAAGACTTAACGGATCTATATGAGATACCAAATGGCGTTTGTAGTTTCCTTTATGGTTAAATGCTCGAGAACATTGACTACATTGATAGGCTGGGCCGCCAGCATGAGTGGATAAATGGGTTTCCAAATCACATTTGAGTTTATAACGAACACCGCATTTCGGACACCGATGTTTTGGAAAATCTGGGTGGCAAACCATGTGCCTTTTCAAGTACCTTTTCGTCGCATAAGCCTTATTACAGATGAAACAAGTGTAGGGGAATTGACCAGTGTGGGTTTTGACATGTGATCGCAATTCGCGATGAGTTTCGCAATCCTTTTCGCATACGATACAAAAGAACGGACCCGTGTTGGGTACATGATTTTCCACTATATGTGTCAAAACTTTCGAAAGATCTCTGTAGTTTTGAAGGCAAAGGGTGCACTGATACTCCATTAGGTCTCCATCTTTTTTTATTTCCTTAATCCTCGTTATCATATCGTTAAGGCTTCCCACTGTATCGTCTTTTGAATGGATAAAATATTCAGAATCGGTCTCTTCGCTGTCAAGCGAGTTCCCACCTCTTGTGTTGTCGCTGATTTCTGTGTTTTTATTGTTTTCAACGTCAAGACAGGGATCGACACTAGATATGATTTGCAACTTTGTATTTTGTAGGGCTTCTTCAATCAGATTTTTTTTCTCCAGGTGTGAATTTTCCAGGGCTTTTACAACTTCTACAGATTGCAAATTATTTGCTGATTCCTTTACTGAATTAACTTTTAAAGGTCCTAAGCGATTACATTTAGTAGTGCTTTCTAAACTTATTTCCGGGTTGTCAAGAACTGTTTGAATAGCATTTCTAGTCAGAACATAATTTATATCACCATCAGGAATATATGCTATTGTGTATTGTATACCTTTAGAATTCAAAATATTTGTAACATTGTTCTTTTCACCTTTCAGCAATTGAATATTGTGAGGTCCAAGACAAATATCCTGGAGTGTAGGATCTATGTCATTCGGAACTTCCAATATTTGAATTGTTTGTTCCTTTGGGATATCTTTATCCGTATAGTTTTCACCTTCCTGTCCAAGAATCTCTGAAGATTCGGTATCTACGTCATCCACAAAATCATTGTCGAAAATCTCTTCCTGGAATTAAAAAATATTGCATAAAAAAAGTATCTCTACAGTAAGATTAATTTCATAATTTCGTATAAAATTTTACGATCTGCCATGACAAGACGGTGTCCTTTTTAACTTTTTAATATTTACTTTTAAGGAATCGGATGAAACCTCGAACATTTTTTTAAGTTTCTTTTCAGTTTCTTTAACTTGCATTTTAAAATTGTAGAAAGTATTTGTGCGATAAGCACATTTTGTGCAGAGCATAGTTGGTAAGCCATCGTTTTCGTTTATCTGTAAGAACGATCAAATATACTTTAAATAAGAAGGTACCTTATTCTCTATTCACCGGTTACAAAAACAATTATAAGAATTTCTTTCAATTAAAAGCAACCCAATTCGTAAGTTTTTTGCACAGTACATATTAATAAATATTGAAATATTGTTTATGAAAATTGAAAGACCAAGAATTTTATTATCAGTTTATTAAGAAATAAATATAAATATAATGTATAACTAACCTCAATTGACGTTAAATCAACAAGTTTGCGAAGTAAACTTTTCTTGATGCAGGAACCATCTTCCATAGGAATAAAAGTTCCATGAATTTCCATACAAGCTCGACACATTGGTGCTGTGCTCACTTCCCAATTCATTTTTCAGACTAGAATTCAAATAAATAACTTAAGGCAGACTTAAGGTGAAGGTCTCATCTCAATACCTGACCACCAGTCATGAGTCATCACTGGCCACTGTAAGAATGCCAGGAGTAAAGTGTAAATAGCATAGACGTAAACAATACACGTATGAAAAAACGGCTCAGGTGGGCTCAGGTCTCAGGTATGTATTGGGAATGTGTAGTATGTACGGTGTGTACTTACTTAACTTACTACTTCCTCCTATCATTCTAAGGTGGTTAGATATTGGGACTTTTAATGTTTATACTTTATACCTTAATGAATTA
>JAUEJJ010000021.1:12576530-12599423 GCA_032164275.1 Synergus coniferae | reverse complement strand
TGTTGAATTGTTCTCGATCTAGTTTTTACAGAAGCTCAATCTTACTTGTTGAGAAAGTGTAAAAGTCATTGTAGATTCATTTTTGATCCCCAGTTTCAAATATAATTACAGTTTCTTTTATTTTAATTTAATTTACATTTTAAAAACATAACCTGCAACTTACCAAAAAATGGAGCAGGAATTAAAAGAATTGGCTTCCGATTTCTTCGACGTTGGTGCGGTTAAATTCGGCGAATTTATAACAAAAATTGGTTTAAAAACACCTGTCTACATCGATTTGAGAGTTCTCATCGCTCATCCAAAAATTATAGTAAGTTTGTTTATGATATTAAACAAATACACTGTTTCCTCGCTGATATATGTTTGAATTTTCTACTGTGGAATTTACCATTTATGTACCTGTTTTTATAAATATAAATATTTCAAAATATTTTATTTTTCGAAAAAAATATACTTATTGTCGAGGACAGTTTGTCTTATTTTAATTTAGGCGGTTTCGGCCGATGCGCCTGGAACGATGTATTAGTGTTTGAAAACAATCTAAAACTGTACAAAAAACCATAATTCGCTTTGCAATTTAACACTTATATATTAGTCTAATTAAATATTTGGTTTCAGCAAAAGCTGTCAAGAGCTTTATGGCGATTTTCCAAGGAATCGTCTTCAAAGATTACACAAATCTGCGGAGTGCCATACACTGCGTTACCTATTGCGTCAATCATTTCCGTTGAATCAAATATTCCAATGGTGATTCGGAGAAAGGAAGCTAAAGCCTATGGGACAAAGAAATTAATAGAGGGACAATTCGAACCTGGAGAAAATTGCGTTGTAATCGAAGATATTATAACAAGTGGCAGCAGTGTTCTTGAAACTGTGAACGACCTAAAGAACGAAGGCTTAAAAATTAACCAGGCCTTCATAGTCATCGACAGGGAACAAGGAGGACGCGCAAACTTGAAAAATAATGATGTTGAGGCAAAAAGTCTCTTTACTCTCACCCAATTGATCAATTTTCTTGTGGAATGCAATAAAATTGACAAGGCCGTAGCGGAACTGGTTTCAATATACCTGAAAAAAACACAAGCTCCTATTAAAATAAATAATAAAGGTAAGCTCTATTTTACATTTTCTTCATAATTTTTTACAATTTGTCGCAAATTTTCATTTGACTAATATTTATAATATTTTTTTAGACTCTGGTGTTAATCGCTTAAAGCTGAACTTTGCCTCTCGTGCAAGACTTGCACGAAATGCTATGGCGAAAAAGCTTTTCTTCCTCATGGAGAGGAAAAGAACCACACTTTGTCTGGCAGTGGATATTACCAACACAGAAGAAATTTTGCAGTTAGCTGAAGTTGCTGGACCGCATATTGCCGTGCTAAAAACTCACGTAGACATTGTCGAAAATTTTTCATCAGAGTTCATTACTCGGCTGCAAGAGTTGGCCAAAAAATACGACTTTTTAATTATGGAGGACCGGAAATTTGGCGATATTGGCCACACAGTCGCATTGCAGTATCGGAAAGGCGTATACAAAATTGCCGAATGGGCAGATATCGTCACTGCACATCCAGTCGCCGGAAAAGGCATTATTGACGGATTAAAACGTGGCCTTGAAGGTGTTACGGAAATCCGAGGTGTCTTCTTGGTTGCAGAGATGTCATCTGAAGGAGCTTTAACGACAGGAAATTACCTTTCGGAAGCAATTGATATGACGAACGATTCAAGTTTTGTAGCTGGTGTCGTTTGCCAATCCAATGCATTTTCAGATCCTGGATTGATTCAACTCACGCCTGGAGTTAAACTATCTAAGACTGGAGATGACTTGGGACAGCAATATAACACACCAGAACAAGTTGTAAGTTCTGGAGCAGATTTGGCTGTTATTGGTAGAGGGATTACTCAAGCAACGGACAAACTTAGTGCTATTCTTGAATATAAAGAACAGCTCTGGGAAGCTTATGAAAAGCGAATTCAGTAAAACTTAACAATGATTGTATTTGTATATTTGTATTTTAAATGGATTTCATATTGCATAATATCTATGTTATTTATACTTTTATAAAAGGTTCCAATAAAAAAACATTTTCCTAAAGTAAAAATATATTTTTTTTTAAATAAAAATATACTTAAATAATGGGAAATTGCAATTTAAAGGCAACCATTCATAGAATGTAAATTATTTATTGTCTTTTTAGACTTTTTATATCTTTCTAAAGGCTAGCCCACGTGACACATTTGTGACGTGCGCCGAAGAAACTAAAAAAGGGGGCTTACTCTGGAAAAGTTGGTATCGAAATTTTTATACTTTTCGATAGTTTTTTAGTTGTTGGAAAGATGGGTAAATGATGAGAAAATATCATCCCAGCTTAAAAGACAGCTTAAGATTTTTATCTTTAATTGTCGTATCTATGGGTCTTGACCATTACCATCCTTAATGAGCATTTTGGAAACCCCAAATTTATGGCGCCAGGCAGAAGAAACTTTTAATACCGCCCTCAACAATCATAGCCAATCAGAGTTCACTCTACTACCCTTTCCAATTTTGTGTAAGGGACCCTACCCCACCACACCACCATGAATGCCCATCAGCAACTTAGAAGTTTAGAATTTAGTTAGTTAGTTCTAACTTGTATTACGATTGAGTACACTCGACTTTGTCTCGAGTCTATATCTGTAAATAATTATTTCGTCTCTAGATATAATTATTCCTTCACTTCACAAAACACTCTTCAAAAACTCATCAAAACTGGCACATCAGATGATCTCCCCACCACACACCTTATGAAAGTTGACAGTTGACTATAGACAGGTTTATAATTGATTGAGTGCCACGTGGAGATACTAATAAGGTAAGAAATCAGTTTCGGTAGCTCGATTTAAACTCTAGAAAATACAGATAATTTACTAATTAAATTAGTTCATTTATCTTTCAAAAATATTGCAGTCCCATTATTTTTACAAATTGAAGAAAAGTATGTGTGGGAAACTTGAAATGGAAGCAGAACTGAAAGAGCTTGCTGTAGCTTTGTTCGATATTGGAGCTGTGAAATTTACTAAAGTTACATTGCAAAATGGCTGGGAAACTCCAGTTTATATGGATTTGAGAGTGATAATATCATATCCGACACTACTGGTTAGTAATCAATGGTTCAATTAACATTTGTTTAGAAACAAATAATGTTTTGTTTAGCAACAAAATTAGGACGTCTAGATTAGTTTAGTATCGCTGAGAAATTAATGATTATTTTTAAATTTAATTTCAGCGAAAATTATCGCAAACTTTATGGAAGCTTGCCAAAGACTCAAAAAATATCGCACACATATGTGGAGTGCCCTACACAGCGTTGCCTTTCGCCACTGTTATTTCAGTTGAATCAAACATTCCAATGCTGATTAAAAGAAAGGAAGCGAAATCTTACGGAACAAAAAAACTTATTGAGGGCAAGTTTGAATCTGGAGATAAATGCGCTATCATTGAAGACGTTATAGTACTTGGCAGCAGTGCCTTAGAAACGATACATGATTTAAGAAATTCAGGATTGAAAATTACAGAAGTATTTGTGGTAGTAGATAGAGAGCAAGGAGGAAGAGAAAATTTGAAAAACGAAAATGTGGAAGTTCGAAGCCTCTTTACTATATCTCAATTGATGAAGTATTTACTAGACGCTGAAAAAATTACAGAACAAACTATGGAAGAAATTATGGATTATATAAAAAAAAATAAAGGTAAATTTTGTAATATGTTACTGTCGATAAATATATTCCTGAAAAAGTCCCAAATTATTTTAGCTCTTAGTAATTAATTACGAATGTAGTATCTTTAAGTATAACAATTCTCAAGAACACTTATGATTTCAGGTTAAAAGATCAACTAAAACTGGATTAGTGCTCTCTTTCTCTCTCGTTGAAAATAAAGAAAAGGATTATATTTTTTCATTTGATAAAGAAAGCAATTTTTAACTATTCTATGCAAAAGACACTCCAAAATACCATCTGAGTATTAAGAATAAACAGAAGTCGGCTTATTGTTAGCTGAAAAGTTACAAAAAAGACTGGTAATACGAAAACGAGTAAATATTTTTTAGTATTCCAAATATCTTTTATGAAATTCGATTCTATGTAGATTTAATTTTAAATAAGATTTATGTAAGATAGAATATTTTTAAACTCTGCAAATATAGATTTTGTACAAAATAGTCTGAGTTTTATTTCAAAGTATGTGTTTTGTAATATAAAAAGATACCTTTCTCCTTACGACTACAAATACAAAAACTGTACATAGCGAAAATGACTGTACAAAATACGGCCTTTTATGGATAAAGCTGTTGATGCAGAATTAAGCCTCTTTGCTTTTAGTTAATTCCTCCACTAATTTTCGAAATACTTGACCAACTTGACTGTCAGGAAAAGATGTAAGAACACACTGACCTCTTTCTGCCAATTTACTAATGGCTGGGTCTATCGGTAACTTTGCTAAAAATGGTACTTTTACCATCTCGGACAATGAAATTCCACCGCCCGATGAAAAAATATTAGTGCACTCCTAAAAATATAGTTTTAATGAATCATTGGTTAAACATGATGTATTATTTTAAATAACTCTGGTATCTTTCTTTCTTGATTCTTCTACTTTCTTAAATAATATGCATCAGAAAAAACTATTTAACTTACTTTGCACGTTGGACATACAAAGCCACTCATGTTCTCAATAATTCCTATTATAGGTATTCCTGTTTTTCGACAAAATGTTATTTCTCTTAAAACATCATCAATTGCGATTGCTTGCGGTGTTGTAACTATAATCGCTCCATCACACTGGACTTTTCTAAGAATTAAACAATGAAAAGTTAACATTAACATTTAATATTAATAAATAAATTGAAACTATACACATTTTGAAATTTCAAAAATCGAACTGCAAATTCAAGCATTCTATATCTAGTATGAAGCAAGTGCTCCACTTCAGTAGTATTAAATAAATTAAAATTCCAAGACTCAAAAGTTAAACAATCTCCAAATAAGAATAATATAAAAATTTGTTTCTTTCAAACTATACCATTAAAATTTTAAATGTTTCAAATTGATTTAATTTGGAAGTAAAATCTGCACGTGTGTGCTTTAGGAAGAATTTCATGTATTTTATCAGTCTCGTGATGTATAGTTTATCTAGTGCGACTTGTTTTCAGTCCTCAAATCATATGATGTAGAGTCATTCTAGTAGCATGTGATCAACATAAAGTCATGTGTTAGGTCGCTTTTTGCTGGAATATCACACAAGCGATATGTTAACTTCACAATCAGATAGACTCTTTGCATTACTAAAATTTGAAAGTCTTTTAATCATTCATTAATGCAGAGTCTTGTGATTTGTTTTTCATAATCCTCTGACTCTCTTAGCATAAATAAACACGTGATATAATTAAGAGAAGAAATAAATTATTTTTATACCGTAATTCTTCCATGACTGTTATATGCTCATCTGAAGTCCCTGGTGGCGTGTCAATGATGAGGTAATCAATGTCCTGCCAAATTACGTCGTTTAAAAACTGTTTTATCATACTTGTTTTTTTCGGACCTCGCCACACAACGCTGTCGTTGCGATTTTTTAAAATAAATCCTATTGACATAACAGCCAACTTTTGCTCAGAGTCCGCATAAACTGGCACCCATCTGAAAAGAAAATAAATGTATAGAATTTTCTTTTTTATTAGATCCTTGCAAAATTTTTACGAATTTTTTGTCCCAATGATACTTTCTTGAAGAGATTAAAATTTGTTGAATTACATACTTCGTTGAGTATGAAAATAATCTTACGATACACCTGTATCAAATTAAGAATGTAATATCGCTGAATATATGCTCACAAATATTTGAATAAATTAGAGGTAAAGTTGTAAGGAATTGCATTTCTAAGCATTTTTTTAAAATAAAACTTATGACCAAAAGATTACATGTTTTGAAATGAACATTTTCGTGAAGTTATACACAGATCAAATAAAACATATTTCTTCATTTGTTTTAAATGAGTAGCTGATGATAATTATAATAATGATACATAATAAAAATATACATAAAAAAAGGTAAAATAAATAAATGATTGTCAACGATGAAACAAGAAAAGTAAATAACAATAAATAACATACCCATCAGTAGATTGATAAACATCTTTGCCTTCCATATTTAATAAATACGGAACACTTGGACCGCAAAGATCTACATCTAAAAGACCGACCTAAAACATTTTGTAATTAATATATTTAAAACATAACCTCTCAAAGAAGCAACTTCAAAAAAACTCACTTTGAATCCGGATTCTTTCAATGACAAAGCTAACTGGGTACTAACTGTCGATTTTCCGACACCCCCTTTGCCTGAAAGCACCAGTAAAACATGTTTTACACCTTCTAACATCTTACAAACTGCTATAAAATTTTGCCCTTTGCAGACGACGTCGCCGGAGTTTCTGACGTTTCTGTCAAAAACAGCTATCAGCTGAGCCAGCTGAGTGTCTGAAAGGAAAAAAAGTAATGGTATCAGCACGTTATTGTACTACGTAATTTGATAACAATTTATTCTCGAAGACGGTCCCTCTTCTATCAACAGGAAAAGCTAAAAAGCCTTTTAATAATTTATTAAAATGGAAAAATTGATTAAAATAGTATATGCATACAGGAAAATACAGATACATATTATAGGTATGAAAGTTGAATTTGATTTATTTCGACAACATATAGTTAAAAATTATATTTTAAGAAATATTAATATTTAATTTTGAATTATTTTTAAGGAAATATTGCATTCTTGGAGGAATTTAATTGTTCAGATTGTTTATTAGATTGACACTTGACCTCTGTTATCTGTTGCGACAACAGCGCCAACAAGAATAGAAATTGAACTTATTTATGTATTTGAACGGTTTGAACGTTTCTCTACAAGGGGAGAATAAATAATCGATAAAATAAATGTACAGTTAGTTTGAGTTATAGCTGGTTATAGTTACTGAACGTCAGCTGGACGAAAAGTACGGAAAAAGCATTTAATATGGTAAATGTTAAAAATTTAATATTTTCGACACTTTAAAAGAAACTTTGAAGTAAATGTTTAAATTTGCACAATCTTATCTGCTATATTTGAATATTTTTGACAACAAATTTCCTATTATATCGCGTTATTCTCTTGTAAATACATAAAAATAAATATAATCATTCTGCATATATATATAATATATAATAAACTAATCTTAATTCTTTTATTTGAAAGATTCTATCAAGAGCAAAGCCTGCTTCGGCTGAAGGAGGAAATAAATCAGCCTCTAAAAGAGAAATCCCAAAACTGGAAGAATTCATCAAAAGAAGAGATTTCACTGGTGCAGTGACTCTTTTAGAATTCAACGAAACTTCTTCTAATAGTCCAGAAATCGATCTTTGGATTGCTTACTGTTATTCCCATCTTGGAGATCACAAAAAAGCTGCAACTATTTATGAAAATCTAAAAAAGAAAGATACTAAACCACCTGATTTACCAACGTATCTAGCCTGCTGTTACTTTTTTCTAGGAATGTATCCGGAGGCTGAAAAAATTCTTTCTCAAGCACCGGATAGTTCATTAAAAACGAGGATCTTATTCCATCTATGTCACAAAATGAACGATGAGGATAAACTGAAAGAATATCACCAGAAACTTGAAGACATCGTTGAAGATCAATTGAGTTTGGCGTCTATACATTATTTAAGAGCACATTATCAACAGGCGATTGATATTTACAAAAAGGTGCTCTTAAATAACAGGTGAGATTTGGAAAAAAAAATTAAATCCATTTGATCCTGGAAAATAAAATCTTTTGATTTTTGAACCAATTCCTTAGCTTCACACTTTGCACTGCATTAACATTTTATTTCATTTAGCGAAGAAAGTTGTAAATTAGGAGAAGAAGAGTCTACTTTACGTTTATTGTCGAAGTTGAAAAAGTCCAGGTATCCACTTCCACCCTTCATTATCCATTCCTCCTTTTATTCTTATAGACTAATATTTTATAGAATACTTCTAACATCGAAAATGAGTTTTATTGCATTTAAATACTTTTTACGTATTAAATAGTAAAATATATTTTTTTAGGGACTATTTTGCTTTGAACGTGTACGTAGCTTTGTGCTACTACAAACTGGATTATTATGATGCTGCACAAGAAGTTCTTCAAGTTTATTTACAGCGCTTTCCTGACAGTGCAATTGCAATTAATCTCAAAGCTTGTAATCACTTCCGACTTTACAACGGAAAAGCTGCTCAAGCAGAAATGAAACAATTGACTGAAAAATTCTCCGGATCCTGCAACTTTGGAAATGATTTAATACAACATAACATGGTGGTATTTCGAGGAGGCGAAGGCGCTCTACAAGTTTTACCAAATTTGGTGGATGTGATACCTGAGGCCCGATTAAATTTAGTAATCTACTATTTAAGACAAGACGAAATTCATGATGCGTATGAATTAATTAAAGATCTAGAACCTACTGTGCCTCAGGAATACATCTTAAAAGGAATAGTTAATGCTGTAATTGGCCAGGAAACAGGGTCTGTAAGTAATTCAAAAATTTCTACAATCTTGCATTACAAAATTTTCAACTGTAAATATTAAACTATTTCTGTTACGAGGAAAATAATAATTGAAATATTTTAAGCGAGATAACATAAAGACTGCGGAACAATTTTTCCATCTTGTGGGCTCATCTGCATCAGAATGTGATACAATTCCTGGCAGACAATCTATGGCGTCTTGTTTTTTTTTATATCGACAATTTGAGCAAGTTTTGGTTTACTTAAGATCCATAAAAACTTACTTTTCGAACGAAGACAGCTTTAATTTGAATTATGCTCAGGCCCAAACAGCGGCAGGTTATTATAAAGAAGCAGAAGAAGCTTTCCTTGCTGTACGCAATGAAAAGTATAAGAATGATTACACGTACATAAGTCTTCTGGCATACTGTTGTAAGTCTTATAAAAACTTGTCTCTTTTAAAACTTAATTCCCGTATCTGAAAATATGAAATAAACATTTTTACATTGTTAATGATATTTTTTGTAGATGTCATGAACAAGAAAAGTCAATTAGCTTGGGAACTTTACCTGAAAATGGACACGTCCACGGAGTCGTTTAGTCTCCTTCAGCTAATTGCGAACAATTGCTACAAAATTGGTGAATTTTGGTACGCAGCTAAAGCTTTTGATATGCTCGAAAGAATGGATCCAACACCTGAACATTGGGAAGGAAAACGTGGAGCTTGTTGTGGAACATTTCAATACATCGTTGCAGAGAAATTACCAAAGTTAGTATTTTATAAAGCAACTTACATGAAAAAAAAGACATTTTTCAATTTGAGGCACCCTATTTTGCTATAATGATACAACTTAATTTACAGGGAACTATTACCGGAGATTATTCAGCTTCTCAGGAATACATCAAATTCACAAGTGGAGCAAATAATTCGTGTTATGCGAAAATGGGGCAAAGATAATAGAATTGTGTGTTGACCATTTTTTTCAGAACGAAAGTGCCTTTGATGATAAAAGTATTAATTAACACTGAAAAACATTCCGTCCACTTCTTAGTTGTTTCTAATTACGTATTATAAATTTCAAAAGTGACTTGAATAAAAGTAATATTTGTAAAAAAAAACCTTTCGCTCATAACTACTTCTAAATTTTGATTTCATATAAAATAGATATATTTATTTAAACTGCGATACACTTATTTTTTTCCTAATAATAATTATTATAATATAATATAATAATAATAAAAATCATTGTCAATCAATTATAACAAAATTGTTGAAATTCAAAAAACGCCATAGCCGATGGCATTATATTTTTTTTTTAGTTCTATCATCTGGTCCGACACTCCTTCTAACAGTAACAAATCAGAAAAAAATGTTACTGTAGAAATGGTCGGTTAGCGAAGCATTGTCGTAAAACAAGGAAAGTCATTTGGACATTAGAGCCCTTGTCAATTAATTGAGCAGACAGGAGAATGTATCAAAGTTTTCTACTATTAGAACACTCAATTTCAAGATCTTTTTATCATAACTAAATATTCGTTATTCATCTTCTACCCTAACGGATTCAACATTATTAAAGCCAAAGAATGTTCAGAAAGACTTTCCCTTTACATCAAAGAAACCAGGTTTTCTACACCCGGCAAATCCCTAGTTTGGAAAAAGAGCATCCGCCCCAAAAATTTTACTCTACACATGACTTTGCAAAAATAGCACCAAATTTATCTCGGCTCAATTGCTGCATCTTTTCGATTTCAGTTATTACATTATTAATTTTTTTTCTTTTATATTTCGGCTCACACTCTTTTTCCTCTTCTCTTCTCCTAAAGAGACATTTATAAAATAATTTTATACATCACACAATTCGATTATTACACCCAACTTGTAAATCCGCTTCTTCTTTAAATGCATACACACACGTACGAAATCTGTTTAAACTGTGATACACTAGAATGAAGTTGAAGTTTCCATTACCTTAACGAGTAAATGCAGTTACAGGTGAAAAGTGTCGAAAGATACATTCACTTGATAATACGGTCTCTCCCTCTCTTTCTTGCTTAATTTCTATCACTCATTCTATTTTTGTTCTCTTGATCTTTTTCTCATTTTAGAAAAAGTTTCTACGAGTCTTGTGCTTCCACTTTGTATCGAATAAAAGAAGATAAAGTTTCATTTGGCAATTCGCTGTCGGGTCGCGGCTCAATTCGCGAAGCACCTCGCTTTAGAAAGTTTTCAGTAGATTTGCGATGGGCTTCATCGAATTATGTACCGGCCTCGGAGTCTTACATACGGCAGCATGGGCGGCGTACTCTATACCATAGAAGATAAACTTTAAACTCTGTACAAGTACAATAAGAATCGCGACAATCAGTAATTGTCGTTTATCGCTTCGCGTGTTGCTCGCCCAGGGTGCAGCGATTTTTTTTTCATATCACCTGTTGCGCTTTTGATATCTTTTTCCTTACATAACTCATTAAATCTAGGCTTATCGATACAAACATTTGAATAAACAACCTCTGGCGTGAAATTGAGATTTTAATGAAATTTTCCATTAAGAAAATTTACATTAAAAATTATATTCAAATTATATAAGTTATAATATATTCCATTTCAAACCACGATTGTTTCTTTTTGCTCTCCGACGATCTTAAATCGCCTTTTGAGAGCCGAAATCACTATCCCTGGGGGCAGATCAACCGATATCGATACTGTTTATAATCATTGATACATCACGTAGAATCTGAGAAGTAGGTAAAGTTAAAAGCTATGTGATGTAAGAATAATTGCGAAATAGCTTATGATAATAAATTACACAGTAATTTAATAATAGTAAAAAGACTACTTAAGGGCGAAACATATACACAGAGTATTTATAATTTTGACCTCGTTTCCGTGTGAAACTCATTATTCCCGAAGCGCTAGAATACAAAGAGGAAACCCAAATTCTATATCACAGCGCTCGGATGGAAATTAGTTTCCTAACTTACTAAGTTCCTAGGGAAGGCGAGGCCTAAGACGAAAACGGACGACGGTTTGGCATTTTTATATGGCGCTATGGTGTCGCTGATCTTTCAGAATCGATTACTTCAATGATTCGAAGAATGGAAATATTTCCATCTTCAAATCACTGTAGATCGGAATGCTATGGCCTCGTCAGCTTCTAAATTTATGTACAAAATAATAGTCTCGAGAAGCTGCATCGAGTTGCTACAATCTTCTAGATAAAATTAAGCGCGTGTTACTATTGAAGAAGTATTGAAGGAAAAAACTGTTAATACTGAGAGTAAAAATCCAATTATAAAAGAGAAAACTGAGTATCCGGCAGTGTACGGAATTTCCAATGAACCTTGGAACAATGCAAGAATACAAAGTGAATTTGGCAGTACAATTTTATCACTTCATGAAATTAAAGGAAAGAGTTGAACAAAAAGCGAAACATAACAATGCACAATATTGCACCTTGCGAACAGAGTCACAATGCATCGTATTACATTTAATCTACGAAGTAAATAAAGTTTCCAACGAAGTAAAAGAGCATAGTACGAAGTAAAGTTCGCTACATTTAGTCCCATAAATAAATGACGAAGTACTTTTGACGTTTATTAAAATGACATTGTGAAGAGCTTCTCTGAAATTCAAAGCGACGCCTTTCCCAGGACAGATACGTTTTTGTAAGATTTCAAGTTAAATATAATTCTCACAAGAATTTTCTGAATCGCATTGGTCAGAGAAAGATGTCGCTGATTGGCTACATTCGGACTGCACGAGTTTATAATTAAATTGATTAGAGTGCAGTGGCGTCTGCTTGATTGGTATAATTCAAAACTGAATTACATGAGACTAGACTCGTACAGTACAAATACAGCGTCGAATCGCTAGTCTATAAACTCAGTCTGTACTATCTTGGTCTTTACCTAGATTTGGTAGCTGATGGTCCGTGACATGCTTGGGAACAGCTCTACGTTACACATAATCCCGTTTACATCCAGATTTGGTTTTGCTTTTGAGCGTTCTCTTGTAGCTACGCGTTAGGCTGTGCATCGCTGCACTGCTTAGCGCTGCTTTTGTGCATGCCACGGCACTTGTTTCCTAATTTCTTTCCCTGAAAGCAAGCAAGAACCATTTTTTTAAAATGATTTCAAAAATATTTTTTTAAAAATTCAAAAGATTTCAATATATTTCGAAATATTTCAAAGATTTCATAAGATTTAATTAAAAGGATTTAAGAGATTTTTTTGTGAGAGAATTGTAAGAGGGTTTTATAAAAAAAAAAAAAAAAAAAAAAAAAAACCACAAATACTTACCCAGGTCCAGGATAGTAGTACGGAGGAGGCCGTTCGTATTCATTGCTGAGTGGAGGAGCTGCTGCTGGTGGCTGGTATCTGGGAGGACCGCCATTAGGAAAATCCCAGTTTCTATAAAAACAAAAAACACTCACTTATTATCACAATCCAATTGTATTGTTTTGTAGAACTGAAAGAAAACGTTTCCTGTAAAAATACGAAATAGACTCAGATAAAGAAAAGAATACACCTTTATTCAGTAAATCTTTATCTCTTCCTGTCAAATATTTTTACAGGGAATCCTTGGTGCGCTTGCCACATGAATGAAACAAACTTTGAAATAATCCTGCAATTCCTTCATAAGTACATATTACGGCAACAAAAAATATAGCTCAGATAGGCATTAATATGTTTCAGAAATTATTATAATTCAAAATAATTATGTTAATTAAAAAAAATCATTGTACTCGATAATATTAAAATTCATTTTGATTCAAAATAAATTCTTAAACATAAATGCAAATATAAATTGTTTGTAAAACCTTTTCATAAATTAACCTGGGACAAAACAATAGGACGTGATACAAAACAAGATTACATTGTAAGATTATCTGAATGAATAACTGTAAAAACATAATCTGATGGTTTTGAGAAAAATATGATGTGATTTGAGTGATAGATTGTGGAAAAAAATCCTGTAAAAAGCATACAATCGATTCATTCCTTTATTCTTCGCAAAAGGTGATAAAAGTGTGATGTATCTTCGCTGAGCATAAGAAAGCATAATATATTACAAGAGGACGAAAAATATACAAATGATTGTAAGTAGCCTTACAACTTACGTGCAGAAGTGTATTGAGACGCGAGAAGTTGCCCCCCGCAAAGTTCCCACTCACCTGGAAATAACCGGGAGAAAAGTGTGACCAGCGGAGTCGCAAGATTTCATAGTATCAAGAAGACAAGGACAAACATTAAGGTTTAGATAATGCCTTGCGCGAGCAACATAACGTATACGATGAGTGGGAACCTCGCACAAATAAAATTTAATAAACAAAACCTTTGAGCGACAATCCGGCTGAGCAGCGCCCATAATAAAAAAACCATACTGACAAATCGAGCATAAAACGCAGCACAAAAGCAGATAAAACTTTTAACTGGTTTCAGACTTACTGTGAATCTAGTGTGATACTAAATATTTTATTTTCATTTTCACTTATAGAGGACGCGATAGATTCGTGGCGTTGCCACGGAAGAGCAAAACTGCAAACCAAATCAAACGTAAGTGACAACACGAGAATTCTCTGCACTTTATTATAACAACTCTTTACAAATTTACGAATTTACAAAAGTTTACACAATCTTACAATTATCCGAAGAATGCATTATTATTTTTTTTATTTATCAAGTGCGTTTTTGCTCTAATTCCAGTGACTGTACAGGTTTATATACAGACTTTAATTTCTTTAGGTTCAATTCATAATTCTGGTCTAGAAATAGTATTTACAAAAATAAAAGGAATGTAAGGACGCGCGGCGTTCCATTTTTTTTTCTTCTCAAATTTAATAGAGGAATTGCTCTAATTTCTACTACAGGGTTTCTACTTAAGTACGGTTTTAAAATTTCATGACTTTCCTAGGTTTACCAGGTCTATTTTTTGAAAAACTGCATTAACCTTCTACTACGAAAAGTATGATATGTTTAAAAGATCAACGTTTAAAAAATGTGGTTTCAATCATTTATTTATTTTGTAATTCTAGTCAATTTATCGTTACTTTTTAAAACGTTAATCTCTTATCTATTCGCGTTAATTTTTTTAAGACAATAAGTGTGCAAATAAACTTACTTAGGAGCAACATCAGCATATCTCGATTCATTATGAGATGATCCTTGATGAGCATCTGTTATTCTTTCTCTTTCACTATAACTGCCTGCTGGTCCCTCATAACTCTCAGGAAAAGTAGCAGTAGCGGGATGATGCCTACTGTGAGCTACGTATTTCTTATCATGAACACTGAAAACAGAGATTCAATCGATATACTCAATGAAATGTATATACATTTCTTAATGTGCAATATCATACAAGTGTTTTACAAGGTGGTTGGAAAAAATTATAGTTTTAAGGTATTCAAAGCATTCAGAATATGTAATTTACTGAGACACTTGGAAAATAAAAAAATATAAAAAAAACTATTTTTCTGATGATCCTGCAATGTGAAGTACTCTGTACTTTTTTAAAGCTTTTAGTTTAGTATTTCTATATCTATATCTAAAAATATATCTAATAAAAATACTTGCTTTACTAAGCTAGCTTTAAAAAAACAAAATAGAAACTGAATATGCTATATATAAGCAGTGAATGCAAATTAAAGCTTGAAGCATTTTGATAAAATAGATTTTAAATAATATTCCAATATCATGATTAACACAATAAATAATTAGAGAGAAAATATGAAGAATCATATCAAAATAATTTCGTATACATTATGCAGATATCCCGAAATCTCAAAAAATAAATATTTGATTATATTTCTCAGCTTGCAGTTTAAAAAGGTGCATGCATAAAATAATTAAAATACATTCAAATTAAGAAAAGTATATAAACATCTGTAAAAATAAAACAGTGGCTTTTTGGTCAAAATAAGCAAATATCATGTCCTGCTACGTTTATTTAAATTCAAGCATGCTAGTGGTCTGTCCTGTTTAAGAAATATACTTACTGAGCAAGGGGTATGTTATCCCTGTCGGCATATGCGTCATACAAATATTCACTGGAACGGAGCGTGTTAGCAGTTAGATTCCAACAACCATTCCACACATTAATTAGCCACTAAATATAACTTAAATTTTACTAAGGTACTCCAAAGGAATGAAAAGCTTTGCCTTTTTCAGCAGAGCCTTTCATAAATTGTCTAAGAATTTAAAGTGAAATAGTAGTTAGAAAATTGTGACTTTTTTCTTAATTTAAATTTAAGCCCACAACAATTTTTATGATAATTCGATAAGCTTGCAATAGCAATTTTGAATAACAATTTGATATCTAGGAAAGGGGAACGAATATTTTTATAACTAAAACACTTAGGCAATGAAAATATAAAATAAAGGACAAACAAACGCTAGAGAAAAGATACATTCTACGACCCAAAAACAATATTAAGAAAGCACACAAGTATATACCACATGCTAAGTTCTGAGACAATAAGAGTCTCGTATACTGAAGTATACGAGATGGTCAGCAAAAATGAGAATCAACTGAAAGAAACAGTTCTAACAAAAGACAAGATTTTAAATTTAATGAATTTACGTTTTTGAGACAAGATGATGCATACGTTATCTACCATTTACTACAGAAGGGACAGACGGGACAGATAAAGAAACATAAGATAAAGGCACGAAACTTTTAGAAAATACCTAATTTTTAAAATAATTCTCTTAGCTACTACACTGAACATGATTAAGAATTCAAAATACTTACGCCTCAACTAGTGGTCCCGGGTATGGATCAGACTTTTGATAAAGTGCACTCAGTTTCACACAGAGTATTATCGTCGGAATAAAGAGGACCAAGCACCAGCCTACACTCATCCAGAAACCATTCTGTAATGATAAAAATAAGGTTAAGAAATTTTTTCACAATTCCAAATACTGAAAATTCAATTTAATTATGAAAGTTTCAAATTTGACTCTTAAATTAGACTGATATAATAATAAAATTACTTACAAAAGGATCAAGAATCTTGTTGCAACTAGCGACAAGTGTGGCGTTATAAGCATTCGAAACTGGTCCACATTTTCCAACATTATTTAGAGCACTGCTAATCACATGTTCCAGAAAATCGTCCACCTGAGATAAGAAGGCCTCTCCGAACCTGCTTGCTAACTGTAAAATTTGAAAATAATTTTGAATTATTACAGAATTTCAATTTAAATTCACGTCTTCAACTACCTTAAGTCTCAATTAATTTAAAATCAAAGATTATGAAATTATTAAAAATATTAACCCTACCAATTGCACATATTCTGGTCCATCCTTATTTAGAAATTCTTGTGCTTGTGTGACTTCATTCACTAAAGCTTGAATGGCTTCAGCCATCGAGCTATGATTGAATCTAATGTGTTCTTGAAGCGTCAAAGCATTTTCGCTCAGCTGTTCGCCCAGCGAAGCCATCGGCATCACAAGATCTCTGTGATAATGATCCAAATCGTGTGCATTTTTCTCTAAACTATCCTTTGTCTCTTCATACCCGCGAGGAAGTTTGGCCGAAACTTCGCGTAACTTGGAAGCAAGGTGATGGAGATTAATATTCGTGATGTTCTCCCTGAGAACTTCAGCATACTGGTAGAATTTGATGTCACTTAGTCCACTCTGAGCCAGGTCGTTCAGCTTTCCTCGAGCTCTGTCGCTGAAGATGACTATTCCAGGAGAGAAAATAATCTTCCGACGCAGCTGCTGAATGGTGTTATTAATATCATAACGTTCAACATAATCCCTTAAAGAGTTTACGTTGATTAAATTCTCGAACAACAGAACTTTGTAGAGTGTTTTATTTGCATGACAAGCCCTGGAAAGTTGTATTCAGTTTTATAAACAATTATTCAATTTCAAACGCAATAAAGTTTTAATTTCGTTTATTTTTGGTACTTACGAGACGACATAACTCATGTTGATATTGGCTTTGGGATTGTTTGGGTATAACTTGCTTTTCAGATTAACAAAATCATCTAGAAGTTCAAACATTCTATTGTCGTTGGGATTTTGAAGAGGTTCGCAAACACCTCGTTGTACAGCTACGCCTGTGATCATGTGCGCTACCGTGATAATCATTAAAATGCTCGTCAATAAAAAGATGATCCATACAGCCCTAAAGTCAATTTAGAATAAAAATTAAATTAAATTCCCTGGGTGCTAAGAATATTAAATATTCATAGGAAAGTAATATTCAATTTTAATATAAATAATATGTAAAATATGGTAAATTACATCATCAGAAATCGGGCACCGGAACCTTTATTACAGCAGTCGTCTCCATAACCATCTGGTCGTTTTCCGCAAATACCACAGAAAAGGCCGAAAGTTATGCATATCAGTACAGTGAGTAAGATTCCTGATATCCCCAATCCAAGGTAATGCCTAAAAAAATCGTATATGATTCAATTATCAAGTAACCTTAGACTGACAATTCAGATTTTTTCTACATGGAAATATAAGAAGTAGTAGCAATAATAATTCCTCAAGTAAAATATTCTACATACCTGTATGGTGCGTACTGTTCAATGTGGTTTTTAGCGACATCTAAACTGGGAATATAAGAATTTGTGATATTTAAGATGATCTTATCCAATAGAGCAGTCATGTTTCTAGCTGCTGCTTCAAGAGAATCTCCAGCTCGTCGAATACTCGCGCTAACCACTGGAATTGTCTGATTCACTGCTTGCTGAATATCCTTCTGAATCCGAAGGAAGGAATCTCTGCCTTGGCTCACTTCGGAGACTATATTGTCTTCCATTAATTGGGTTATATTTCGTAGTGCGATAGTTACATCGGGTAGCTGAAATATAAATTCCAATGAGCTGTTGAATAACAAAATGTGAATTGAAAGAGAAAATACATCAAGGGAATCACATATTCCTTCATGGAGTGAGTTACTATTTTACGGGACATGCGAGACTGTCTTACTAGAAGTTAATAATAGATAATATAATAGAAAATGCGAATTGCTGAAATTTTTTATCGATTACAGTATTTCTCTCATTTATTTTAAAATTATGTTCACTAAGTTTACAAAATTTCGTTTGAGCAAATTCTTTTTATATCTATACATGCACTATTGTCTATTTATCTTTAATTAAATACAAAATAGGAAATCTACAGTTAATTCAGTTTTGTATAATATTCATACTCTTTTTTCATTATTTATTTGTAATAACCCGTAAATTAAGATTATAAAGATGTCATTTTTGAAAGGTATCAAAGTATATGAATATTTAAAAATCATGCAGGAATTTAGCTCGACAGCACGTTTGCTTAAATATTACAATTCAACAACTTAAATATCTACGAAATTTAAAAATATTCATTGAATATATGATATATGGAAACGAATTCATGTTAGCAGAAAAAAAAGAATAATGTTGCATGCGTTAGCTTACGACTTACAGACTTAAGCTATTTTCGAGAGCATGAAATCATACAAATTCATACAGTAAATTCAATATTACATAAAAATGGTCCGTTCCTCAAATACATTTTTTAACTATACATCACGTATAACACATTATTATACCGAGCTGTCTGAATTACAATTTAAAGGAACGCCCACGATTACAAAGAAAATAAAATTAATTACAAAAAGTATAATAAATATTACATACTAAAATATAATTATTTGTACACTTCAGCTGATTAATAAGCCAAATATGGTTGTGAAAAAAAATTGACACACTCTTTGGGTACAGAAAAAAAATAATAAATAAAAAATAGTCTACCATTCAAATTCAAATACGTTTTTACACAATGCTCGGCAATCATCTCGCAATGAAAATCATAGAGAATAAAGCAATGTTTTCTAATCTACAAAAATTACTGCAATTCATAAACTTCAATAAACTCTTTATCTCAAATTATCAGCTGTATCTATAGTATTTGTAGATTTAATCAGTAAATAATAGAAACTTTACAAGTATCAAAGTTTCCATACCTTGGGGAAGTATCTATCCATGTACTGCGTAAAACAGGGAAAGATATTGTTCACAATTTTTTCATTTTACTATTACTTTGATATTGTTATTTATTGATTAAGAACATTTTCCTCACCTTATCGAAGTCGACTTGAACTGACATTTCATTAACTTTGTATTGTTGTAGAACTTCTTTACAGGTGTGCGTATTACAGGAAGATAACGTATGCAGCAAACTCTTCTTTACACCACGAACGACTGAAAATTACAAGAAATATTAATACTTGGTTTTAATATTTACTTCCGATTGAAGATATATAGGAAATGAGGAAGATCGTTACCGATGTCAAGTTCAGAAGCATTGGCTCTTAAGTCTTGGGTGATTTTATTCATCATTTTGAGATCTTGTCTAATGGCATCCAGTCCCGCAACGATATCATTTAGGTTCATAAGCGAAACGGCATGAGAGTATTCAGCGAGTCTCTCGGTCACAATTCTTCCACTTGCTTGGAGAATATTATTTAATGTCATCTCGAGTTCGTTGAAATTGGTTTTCAATAGAGTGTCAATTTCCCTTTTCGTAGTAACCAGGTAAAGTCTGAGATCTTTGAGACTCACTTTGGTGTTTTCTGGCAGCTTCCTTGTTCCATCGTGCATATATTCATTTGTTACAAATGAGCAGACAACACCAAACCTACAATTTAATAGAGTAGAAAATAATCCTTTAGATTCAATTTTTAATAAAATAGACATTAAATTCCAACAAACCACAAATTTTGTTAGTTGTTGGGTATTGTAGTATTAATTGCAGATAATTACAGTATAACAGTAGCGACGCAAATTAAGATGGTACTCAGGACAATTTTTCTGCAATGGTCGTGCTTTTTATCAAAAGGCTCGCTTCTAGCACCACAATTTCCAGCACATCGGCAACAACAGAAAAACAGGCCGACACATGGAAGTATGGCAGCGAGAAGAAGTCCCGCCAGACCAAGTCCAGCCAACCCTCCATAATGGCTCAGAATAATTTTCCACTCCTTTACCGGGTCGGCAAATTGCAAGTGGCCATTCTCCAACGCGATCATTCCTGTAACAAAAAATCACAAATTTCTCTTTAGTCGAATTTCAGAATTAATATTAAAACCACTTTTGATTGAACGAATAAAAAAATTGTAATCTACCACAGTAATAAGTGCACAATTGGCTTTTTAAAGAAAAAGAAGCAATTTAGCCTGTTACAGTAGTTTTAAATTCATCTTTCGTTTAATTGAAGATTAATTACTTCCAATATTCTTCAAAAGCCAATTCAAATGTTCTTTCATTCAGATTTCAATCTGTAGAAGTTTATTCTGGACTTTCTAACTATTTACAAATCTACCTTTTTTTATAATTATTTACTTTTATTACTGAAAGGAATTATAATCAGCCAACCAGTATTAAATATAATGAAAATTCTCTTTGGATAAATGCACTCTTCTGTCAATCTTTTAATTAATCCTAAATTCCAGCACACAACCTCGAATACAATAAAACGAAAACGCTCGGCTTGTACAAAGGAAAAAGCAGATTCACTGGACATCGTTTTCTGCATTATCATTTTTGAAAAAGTTCTTTTTCATCATAGAAATAGGTCGACTGATATTCGCGACATTATAAAAAATTAAAACAAACCGGTTTTAACTGCCTGAATCTTCTTGCAGTGAAGGTTTGGAAAATCGGGGAAATATAATTATTTCAAACGTGGGTGTGATAAGTCCGTAGGTGGATAATGGATTCATATTGCCAGAACTACTTTATGTTACAAATGTAGTCACACGTACTATCATTGCAACTCCAGACGTTTTCTCCTCTGAATATTTCTTTTTGTAAGTGCAGCTCGACCTTCAACGGTGAAATGTGAACTATGTATTATGACATTATTGAAAATAGACTTGATATTTTCAAGAAAGGCGTTTATCAATAACAATCTATTAAAACTGTTATTATATTTTTTCAATCATTTTAAAATATCTATATTTACATATATATAAACTGAAAGTTTGTGTGTGTGTGTTCCGATAAGCCTTCACATCCTTGAAGCTATCAGAATCAATTCTTGTAGAATTTTTAGAGAATTTTAAGGGATTTCAAACATTTTCAATGATTTCAAGGTACTTGTAACGAATTCAAGAGATTTAAATGTATTTTAAGTGATCTTTTACGTCCCCTGGATCTTTTTAAAACCACTTTTTTTAAAACCAGTTTCCTTTGAAACTCCTTAAAGTCACTTGAAATCTCTTTAAATCTCGGGCAACGCCGGGTAAATTTTTGCTTATTATTAATATTTTTCCATTTTCAAAACTAAATTTCGAGGAACGTTTATTTTGAAATTTTGTATAGTATTTAACAGGTAGTTTACAACTCTTCTCCTAAAAAGACTTACAATTTAAAATTGATTAACTTTCAATGACTGTATTCTTAAAAATCCTTCTAACTTTTTCCAGAGAAAAGTGCCAATCGTGAGCATCGAGGTCTAGGTTATTTTGCAAAGGTATACATACGACTTATGTACTCATGATTCATGATTTTGTAACATGGTGTTCAGTGTTCACCAACAGGTAAGTTACACTTGTATCGGCTTTCGTTGCTACTGCGACGAGTACGATCGATTTTTCAAAGTCAGTGACCTTAACAGTCATGCACGACGAATAAGTATAAATGAGAAAATTACAACCTACATTATATATTAAAAAAACTCCTTTTAGTCGCCGCTATCTAGTTTAATCCTTAAATGATGATCTCAGTCATCTCGAAGTCCACAGGTATGTTTTACTTCCTAGTAAAAGAATTCAGAACTACTCATATCTAGTATAATAGTATAGAAATCTCTGAAAGAAAAAGTTTATAATTGTAGTACACATTCTAAACATTCTTATAACATTTTTTAATAAAAAAAAACACCGGTATTTGAAAGTTTGAGAGCGTAGTATGCTGGGCTTTAATTTGCAATAATTATCAACAATTTGTTAACATGCCTCGAAGCCATACGCGTTCAGGATTTTTTATCGGAAAGAGTTTCCTGTTCGATAAGCGGATGAAACGTTTTCCATTATCTTGGAATACTAATCCATTAGCTTCCGCCAGGATAAATATTGATATTATATTCCTTGTCAGGTAAAATTAACTTGAATTTTTTTCCGCCTCGTCTGCCATACCAGTCTGATCCTTAGTATTTCACTCCACTTTATAGATCGTTCATAATTAATTAATCGCGAGATATATTGAAATATAAAGCAGTTAGCATTGACATCAGGAATATTCGAAGCGAATTTACTCCAACATTATAATTTTACCCAATTCTCTCCAGTAGTATGTATAATAATCAAACTATCTGAAGGATGTACA
>JAUEJJ010000021.1:12520684-12530951 GCA_032164275.1 Synergus coniferae | reverse complement strand
ACATTATTCTAAAATTGGTCTAAAATTGGTATGTGAAATTTGAAATGAACAATAGATGCTATCTTCTGCTAACATTCAGAACAATGCTCAAATTAATAACGCATAATAATTAATAACTTCATAATGACTCTAGAGTCATCTGAAGAAGTCAAGGACTTTCAACAATCCTTTTATCCTTGCTGAGGAGTCGAAAGCTCCACATTCAATGTTCGGGCGAGTTGGAGATTCCAATTCTGCGTTAGAATTAATTACGGTATAGCGTGATGCAAGCACGTGTTTCGATATCTCGTTATAAATCAGAAGAACCACCCGACAGCCATATTTTGAATGCAATTGGCAAGACTTGCATATTTGACGATAATGAGCGCCGGAAAGTATCTTGATTAGATTGTAAATTCGACAAATGGAATTTATTGAGTGTTTATCTAATTATGTATCACGCTAATCTGAAAGCTGACATTCATTGCTGTGTCAGTTAAATTATCGATTTTTTACTGTTTTCACAGTAAATGTGTGAAAAAAATCTGCCATTCTCATAACTTCGCGACGCTCGAGCGCTTAGCTGACTTTATCGATGCTATATAATTTTGTTTTAATTATTTTAGTTTTAAAGGAAAAGGAGAACTCATTTACTTAAAGTTCTATCAACCTTAAGGATCACATTCTCATCACGACACCTTTATAGATCTTTTAAAGACCATTATGTTCCTGACAAGTTTTTCTGTATCTCGCGTTATTTGGCTCAAAATTGGAATTTTCGTTTCTTCAAAAAAATTCAAAAAGTTTTTATGCCATTTATGTAGAGCGTTCAAAAAGAAACATTTTTCATCTCTTGACTTTTTTTTTTCATATCGTGCATTGTTTGACTTCAAATTGTATATTTTTTCGTTTTTTTGAATTTTTGAAATGTCATAAGTCTGATAATTATTTTTTTATCGAAAAAAGTGATGAGAATCAATTGTTCTCCTTTTTGAGTACTACGAACATCCATCCATAGAATTTGTAAATTAAACAAAAAAGTGGTTTCAAAAATTTTCAAATAGCTCTAACTTTTTGAATTTTTATCCAAAATGGATGTCTGACGAACTTCCTTTATTTTAGGACACTTCAAGGGGTCTCAAAACGTGGACATTTGACAAAAACGGTGGGAGGGTCAAATTTTACACAAATCTAATACATTCTCTCTGATGAGAGTGTAAAAAATAGTAAAGATAAAATAGAAGTAATAATTTTAATGTAGAACAAGGTTTACGACTTTTGTGCATTAATTTTCACGTATCTAGAATTTGTCGTGTGTATCGAAGATGGATAGCAGAGATACTTGCACAGACACGTGAAACTAGAATATATATTTATGCATATATTGGCTGCGGTAAACCCAAAGAGCCTTCGTGAAAGTACATGCAAATAGATATAAGCTTCTGCAGACATGAAATTCCGCAAAATTCCTTCAGATTATTATTCTGCAATGAAGATTATAATTAATATTTGTATTGTGATTAATTGATCAGCATTAATAAATAATTAAAATATTAATAAACAAAAAAAAGTAACGCTAATTAAGCGACTTCTTTTTTTATGGATTGTATAATGTATAAGGTGTAAAATTTAAAGAGAGTTCTTAAAAAAAGTCAGTGCACACGATTTTCGTTTTATACGTATAAAAAAGTCATCAATATTTTCTTGGCCGTATAAATAACCGCCTACGTAAAAAGAAACTCGATATTCAGCAAGGGTTAACATGAGAGAGCATATCTGATCGATAAAGCATAAAAACTGAACAGTCAAGTCAAAACAAACACTAACAAAATATCTAATAAGATGAGCGTGCAAGAGATTTAAGGTGCAGATAGTTTTATGTGCATTAGACGTAAAACGAAATTGATGGAGCCTAAACTTTTTTAAATTTCGGACAACATATTTTTGTATTCTCATGAACTTTTTAGGATTACAGAGTGGTTTAAAACATTTTAAGAGATTTGAGGGGATTTCAAAACATTTCTAGAGATTACAAAGAATTGTCAAGGGATTGTATGGAAATCCTGTGAGTGTCAAAAATTGCGAGGGTTTAAAAATAAACTATAGGTATTTTTTGGTATAAAAATAGTTTCAAAAGTATATTGATATGCTATACGGAATTCAGATGGTATTTGATCACATCTTTCTTTAAATGTCGATTCTCCATCATTTTTTGATCGTCGCCGAAAAGCAATAATACCCACGTGGACGTTCAACGCGACGCGAATTCTAATTGGAATTACGTTCGCTTCCCTAGTTCTTTTTATCATATCCAAAAATCAATTCTACAGAGTTTTCGTCATTGTGCAATGGAAATGAAGTTTTCCAAACTAAATTGAATTCAATTTATTGCGCTCTCCGATGCAAATTTGGGATTTTCTACAGATTTGCGTTCCCAGTGTTCTATCTTTGAATAAAATTGCAGAAAAGCTTTCGAGATAAAGGATTTACATAAGAGTTTTTTTTTCTAAATCGAGAATACATTCTTTGATTTTTAGAGAAACCATAAACTTTTTCTATTATTATATACATTTGAGAAAAAATGTATATATAATGATTTGTATCAAATGTATTTGACATATATGTTAACAACATATATTCCCAAGAAATAATACTCACACTGATTCCCTTCTTGTGCACCAAATGTAACCAACATCTTTGCCAAGGCTCGATTGTTGCTCAAAACAGCAACGTCTAGTGGAGACAAACCGTCACTATTTACACTGAAAGTAAACAGAAAAAAAATGAGAAATTATTTTACACCCTTAATAGAAATACTGTGCGTGTTTAAAAGAAATGAATATTGTACATGTGAGAATGTATTCCTAATTAAACATGTTTTTGTCATACCCCCCCTGAAAACGCTCTTTTTAAGGCCCGTTTTGCGGGCGTAAAGTTGTACTTTTAAGACCAGTGACGATCAGCGGGCGTAAAAGTCCACTTTTACGCCCGGATACGGCGGGCATAAAAAAACGTAATTTGACCCACTACGAAATCTAACAAAGTTTCAATCCGAATAAATCCGACCCAATCCTAAAATTAATAAAGGTCAATCCGTATGAATCCGACCCAATCCGAAATCTAACAAAATTTCAATTTAAATGAATCCGACCTAATTTGACCCAATCCGACCTAGACGTCGCATTTTCAGGAGGGGTCGGACAAAAAATATGGCGTGTGCCTAGGGCGAAAAGATATTATACCTCGTGTGATTGACGTCTATGCTTCGCTCGGGTGTCAAACTTCACCCTCGGTATAATAACATCCTTTTCGCCCTAGATACATAATATACTATTTTGACATATTATTTGAAGAAATTAACTGAACTGAAATATTATTATTGAACTCAGTGCTCTCAGATCGAGCTAGAAATTTACCCCACATCTATTTTATCGAAAAAAAAGTAATTTATTAAATATAATGTGGGAAAATTTTCTTATATAATTCAAGTAGATGTGGAGGGGGTAAATTTCTAGCTCGATCTGAGAGCATTGATTGAACTGGTACTCCCGAAATTTATATAAAAATGATAGATTCTTCAAAGTCGTGTATTAATGTGGTTCACGATGGAATGGAACTGTCTGTCGGAAAAAGGCGGATGGCCATTTTCCACGAGATACACATCCATGTGCTTCTCAAACATTAATGAATTTCCGCCTACAAACTGCTGAATACGTGGACAGAATTCGTGTTAGCTTGAAAGCCTTGCTGACATATATGTCTGCACAGATATAAGGAGAAATGGAATTTGATACAACTGATGGGATTCAATTAATATAACCTACTTCAATTACAGTTTCTATCTTGATCTTTCAAATTCGATCTTCAATTGATGTTAAATAATGGTCTAATGGGGATGAAAATTCAGGGAATTTTATTCATTGGAGAATGTCAGGAAAAAGTCAGGGATAGATTTTTTGAAGAATTATGAATTTATATTATTACATTTATAAAATAATTATTATTAATAAAGTACAATTTCAGCTGGATAAATGCGGGTTTCTAATAGATTTTAAGGGGTTTCTATATACTTTAAGAGATTTTCAACAACTTTGGGGGATTACAAAGAGTTTCCAAGGATTTAATGTTATTTCTAATAATTTAAAAATTTTTACAATAAATCCAAAGTCTCTAAACTTAGAGAATATGATTTGAAATTCTAAAACATCACGTGGAAACAAATAATGATTTTTCAACTAGTTTATTTATTATTTTTAATTTAGAATATGTAGTACCGCGCTTTAGCTCAAATTTGTTCAGGCTTTGTGAAATCAGCGTCTGACAATTTGAAATTTTGAAATCCAGCAGTAACAAGAAGTCTACGATTTCTCAGTCTCATTGTAAACCAGAAATTTAATCCCCAATAAAGTTCACGTTTAACAAGAAGTAAACTCTGACCATTATCAATATATTTGAGAAAAATTTCTTTACTGTCGTGTAACTGAACACGCTCACGTGTATTTTAATTTATTTTCTGGGTTTTCCCATTCAACTTAACATCTGCTACTTTCTTGTAAACCCTAAAATTCATCCTAGAAATATTCCTTTCCTCTCTTTAGGAATTAGTTATAAAATTCTTAAAATACTTCATATAACCGCAAAAAGGGTATCTCCAATGAGTCACCACTCGAATGCAATAGCGAATTGTTATTTTCTAGAATGTAAAGTATTTTTCCAACACTGACAAGCACTTTGGGTGTTGAGTAACTCGGCGCATCAGATCTGGTCATACCGAGCGTGCCTTTTATTGTATACCTTCGAAGCTTCGAATGTAAAACATCTTTTTTCCGAACTGCAAATAAGCTCATTTTTAAAAACTACATCTTAATTCATTCTCATAATTTAAATCGAAACCTCTTACATCGGATTAGTTTTCGGTGTAAGGTACCTACACAACGGTACATGAACTTTATTATTACTCTCTAGTAACTTAAAATACAGTTGCAAATTCTGATATCCGTGTGAAAACTTTCTCAAAGGTGAGATTCGCGTTGAGAGAAGCCTGAGAAGCACGTAGATGTGATCGAATCTTGTCAATGCTCAAGCAACTAAAACTTAGTCTTCTTTTAGAAGAATCGTTGATTCCAATAAGCAAAGAGAGATGGATGGAATAATTTGATAAAACCTGGTAATATTTGACTTCAACTGAAATTGGTTTCGGATTCTTTCCCCCCTTGCTCTACTTTAGGGATGCTTTCCAAATCGTATAATTTCAGATTTCGCTTTTCCCTTCTCCGTTTCTAACTTTAATAAATCAATTATGTCCATCGATAAAACGAGCATACGAGATTAGAACTTCACCCTAAACTGGGATGTCATTCGATTTGAGATCAGGGGAAAAAAATAGGTCAGGATTTAGGTCAGAAAAATATTTTTATATTTTGGAAAGAAAATGCTCTCCTTTTTCAACGAAAATTCTAAATTCTTTTATGTAGAGAAGCTAAAATCCCGAATGGGAAAAAATACCAAGAAAAATAATTTCCGAAAATGCAAATTCCCGAATAAAAATAATATTACCCAAAATTGCGAGTTTTCTGGATTATGCATTTTTTAGAGAAAAATTTATGAATTACCTGTTTACATTTACATCCGTTGACTCTAAAATAGTTCGCGCCTTATCCAAATGACCGTGTTCAACAGCTACAAACAAAGCTGTAAAAGAAAGCGAGAAAAATATTAATATTACTGTATAAAAAGACTGTGAATTAATTCTCGTTACCATAGATCTGTATATTATTATAATTCAACGTTTTGTTGAATAAATTCTTAAGAGCATATTGTGGAGGTGAAAATAAAAATAGATGTTGTAAATAATAATAACAGAATGAAAAGTAAAGTACTTCAAGAGGAATTCCATGTCAGACTCACATTTACCTCATCACTTCTTATTTGTAAACCAATATTTGACTTTTGTGAGTCTGGCTTCGAATCTCTTTAAAAAAAAAATAAAAAAACGAAAAAAATATACCATGCAAATGTATATTCAGGGAAGGTTGTGCTGTGAGAGGGTTGATGAGAATTGATGACAAGTTGTTCAAGTGATGTTGTTGCTGCTGCTGTTGATTTTTCTTTTTTCCAAACCCCTCCAGGAACTCCATCCCTTGTTGCAATTGCAGCTCTATATGAGATACAGATAAAATTTTAGAAAAAAGGATATAAATGAATGTAAAGAAAAAACAGTCTAAACATCTGGTAATTGTGAATATTTGGATAATCCATCGCTAAATAGAGGAGGCTTAATTAGATAATAAATTTTACTCTCCTTTTCTCCTAACAAGACTCGAAGGTCGGAATTTAACTCTTCGGAGGTGACAGACCCCACTGTAAATCATGTCACCCTGTCATACTCTGTCGTAAATCTCGCTTAACTTCCGCGTCAGATAATTAGCTAAGGAATGCGCAAAGGATAAAGATAAGGATTTTTATATCTTCGCGAAATAATAATTTTGTAGATTTTTTACGATTTTTTTTTCTAAACAAATACATTTTTTAACACAATGCTCGTATCTTTGAATGTATAAAAATCAATCTCATGAATTTTTATGAGGATTCAAATTACATATTTTTCCACACCCATAAATTCAAGTCGATGTTATAGGATTGGAAATTTCCTCTTCTCAATACCATAGAATTGTCAGACTTTTTCTGCTTGCCGGCTAAAATATTTGGAGAAGCAAAATCGAGAGGATTTGAAAAGTTCACGCAATATAAATCTCAGGAATAAAAAAGGTCGACAAATTTTCAAGAACTTTTCAAGAAGAAAAGAAAAAATCTGTTTCACTTGTGTCAGAAATATTACTTGTCATGGATATAACTTATTTCAAGTAAAATGCTGTGCATTTATAATAATAATAATAATTGAATGATAATAGATTGATTAAAATTTTTCGTAATTGTGTATAATCACTAATCATATTTAAATTTTCCGTAAATGTAAATCATCAACTTAAGCTATGTTCTCATAACAATAAAAATATATTCTAAAAGTCTTTTAAAATTCAAGTGGTGATTTCTGAATAAAACTCACATTAGAGCTTTTCGGGAACTATACATTATTCATGGAGCGATTGGAGAGAAATATTTTGCGTATTCAAATCTTTTATATGCATAAAACTCCAAAATGTATTTTTGTTTGATTAATTTTAGCCCTCAATTATCAAAATATTGTCTTCAAAAATTCAAACTCAGCTTTCAGAGTTTCAAGCTATCAACTTGCAAAATGTTACCACGAAAGCGAAAATAAAACGAAATTGGGTTAAAAATAAAAAAATCTTGACCACCAATCCAACTCTATAAAATGTATTCATCAAAGGAATCCAAAAAAAAATAAAAGTGATTGGAGTGTTCAAAGTAAATCAAATGAATTCAAGGTATATCAAAAGAGTTGACAAACATTTACGAGAATTAAAAAGGATTTTAATTACTTGGATTGGAGGTCAAATTTTGATAAAATTTAACTGTATCAAGTAAAAAAAAGGTGACGATTCTTAAGAGGCCATGACTTCGAAATTTCCATATAAATACACTAAAACAAAATTCTATTAGTAGTGAAATTACGTTCCTTTCAAAATCCATCCTCTGAAATTGAGCAGATTTCTTTTCTCTGTCAAAAAAATCGTTTAACTGTTAAAAAACTCATCTGTTAAGTACAAAACGAAAATAGTTTTACCGATAAACGATTTCTTTTGGTAACGAAAAGAACTCTTTTGACTATGAAAAGAAATCCTTTAAATATTAAATAAGGATTGCATTTGTAGGCTACTGGATGAAGTGCGCCTATGCATGTGTGATTATTTTAGTTTTAGTTTACCCATTAAAGGAAATATTTTGATGTTTGTCAAAATATTTGGACAATTAGATATTTGGAAATATTTAACATTTGAAGGAAAATCCTTTAACTGTTAAAGAATTTCCTCTCATACCTATTTTGAATAGAAAATCCTTAAATAGTAAAAGAAATTGTTTGAGTCAAATAGACTGTTTTTAGAGTGTAGTCGAATTTTTTCCGTATGAATAACTGACACGATCTGTGATGACTGAGTAAAATGAAATTTTTTTGGATATTGCATAGGTGATGAGAATCGTGTTATATAGGTATGACAGTATGACACTCATACTTAATGAACAGGGACGTTCTTAATTAAAATTCTTAACGGATGGGTGAAGCCAGGAGAGGCTGATTTCCACTTTTTGAAAGCAGAGAAGGACCTACTTGATCCTGAAGTGGTTGTCACCAAAACGTGGTCACGGCTGATGGACTCCAGGTCCCTGGATTCCTGTGCACCCTTTTCCCTCTTAACCCGGAAACTGCTTCGACCTCCGTTCCATAAGTTGGCAATATTATCGACCGTTCTCCGCCTCAAAAGCTTGGATGAGTTTTTCGAAACTTTTCTGCAAAGAGGTTCCTCAACTCCGCAGGATTCACATCGAGTGTCGGAACCAGTCTCATCAAGTTTATTTCTCGAGTTCCTTCTCTGATAATTGTCGTACTTTATTTCTCCAATCTTTCTCGAATCTGTCTTTCCTCGGCAACAATTCCTGAAGTTTCTGCAACTCTTGCAGTTATGATTGGTCATATTCAGATCCTTATTTGCCGAATGTGCCTCGTTATCAGTTGACAAAGTCCCGTTATCCTTTTCCGAATCTACAACAATTGTCAGGACTTGCACTTTATTTGACTCGAAACTTTGCACCTCGGAAGAATTCTCTTTGCAGGAATCTTCCTTGATAGACTCTTCGACGGCATCCACGTCTCCAGGTTGCACTTCGTGGAAGAAGCTTGACACAGAAGAATCGATTGAGCTGTCGAAACAGAAAGTAGGATTTTCGTAGGAGTTGTATTCTCCAGCCGAATGAATCGGAAACATCCTTTTCCCAGATAGCTTCTCTGGATTCTCAAGTTGAATTTCTTCAGGAAGCTTGTTGGTAGCAAATTTACTACTCTCTCGATTCTCCTGGTTATCTGTAATTTTATTGTCATCCTGCGAGTGCTTTCGGTGTCTGCCCATGATTCGATTCACCATTTGCTTGAGATCCTTTGCTTTTTTCCTGGATTCTGTGAATTCTCTAATCTTGCTATCGAGGGTTTTCGATTTGTAATCAGTCTTTCGTTGCGTTGTATTTTCCTCATGATTTTTATCATCAGTCTTCTTTGATCCTACCGAGGTTTCCGCTTTTTTTTGAAGAAATGGAAGACTCAATTGACTTGTTTCCGCCTCTGGTTCTTTGGGATGCAGTGCAACTTGCGACGAAACTTCATTCAAGTTGAGGTTTGCGTGCTTTCGGATCTTGGACATAAGTCTAACCGAAGCTCGAAAGGACTTGGTCCTTTTAAAAGTAGACAATCTGCTGGCCGAGGACCGATGAGAGAGCAACTCCGTCTTTGGACTTGCGGTATTTTCTTTTCGGAATTTCATTTGGAGATTTTTGATTTCTCTGGTTTCGTTATTTTAATTATCTATACTAAGGTAGATAAATATATATTTAATCTCTTTGAACAATCTTGTAATTCTTTGGCTGATTATAATATTACTTGGCGAAATCTTTGGATTGGTAAAGCTGAAAATCAAAAAGAATTCAGTGTTAGAGAGAATAACTTTTTTTTAGAATCTTTCCTTTCTGAAAACCGGGAAACGTGACCTCGTTTTTAGACATTCATTAATTTGAAATTGAATTGTTATACTAATTTTAAACGTATGACTATATCTATAGTTTTTTTCTACTTGACGAGTTTTTGCTAAAGTCATAATACATGACTGGAGTTTATTATTCTGGACGGAACTTTAAAATATCAATGCTCGCTAATTCAATTGTTCCAATTATTCAGAAAGTGCCTGGATAGAATGACGAATTCAAGTTAACTTAATCAATTCGTTTTATATTATGATTTCAGAAATACATTTTCCCCGGTTCAGATGACAGACAAGACGAATTTAGATTAGGTCGATGGATTTTCCGATGATAGAACGGAAAATATATCTCACTAGTGTCTGAGAACTTATATGTGCTTCAAATTTCAAATATTTTACAACTCTTAATCTTAATTTAATTGCAACATAATGTAAATTATATAATTTACATTATATTTAGGTTGACTTGAAAATAGTTTCTACCCAGTCTTGTTAAACCCCATAAATTTTCTTAAAATCTTAACAATTTTTATAATATTAATTGCAATATTATTCATTATTATGCAGTGTTTCTCGCGCGCTTTGCTAGTTATTATATAATCTGCAAAACTGCTATTCAT
>JAUEJJ010000021.1:12462768-12482175 GCA_032164275.1 Synergus coniferae | reverse complement strand
TTATGCCATTCGTGTAGAGCGTTCACAGAGAAACATTTTTCATCTCTCGACTTTTTTTTCATATCGTGCATTATTTTTTTATCAAAAAAAGTCATAAGGATAAATTGTTGTACTTTTTGAGTACTACGAAGATCCATACATAGAATTTCTAAATTAAAAAAAAAGTGGTTTCAAAAATTTTCAAAATTTGCTCCTATTTTTAAAAAATGCCCCTATTTTTTTAATTTTTATCCAAAATGGCTGGCTAACGAACTTGACCTTCATTTTAGGACACAAAGAGTATACTAAAGGGCAATCTAAACGGTCAATTCTTTCGAAAGTTATCGTACACAAACTAAAAATCTAGACACACAGGTAGACAAACAGACAGGCAGACACATTTTTAAAAACATGTTTTGTGGGTTCAGGGGGTCTCAAAACGTGGACATTTGACAAAAACGGGTGGGGGGGAGGAGGGGTCAAATTTTACACAAATCTAATACATTCTCTGTGATGAAAATGTAAAAAAGAAATGTGAATCTTTTATTGATGTATAGAGCTGTGGAAAAGTTTCATCGGCATAATCAGATTATGAAATTAAATTTACAGATATGAGGTGATTCTTTCGGGTTCTAGAAAAATATGCTTATCTTTACTAACCAAAAATCCAAAAAAAAAAACACGTCTGAACAAATTTTGTCTTAACTTTTAGGAAAATTTATATTTCAATGTAAATTATCAATTAATTATTTAATTACCTGTGATTGCAGTAACATACTGAGGCCATTGCATAAATGTCTTAAACATTTTTCACAGAACTTTTATTCACTCCAGAAACTGTAAAAAATATAAATTTTCTTTCAAGAACTTTTATTTTTTAAATTTTACATATCAGTTTACAAGTTTTTTTTTTTGGAAAAAGACGTCTTAGAAGTTTAAACTGACTACTAGGTACTGAATGTCGATAAATACTGTACACAAGACTTATTATTTCATTCTATGCATATATAGATATATACAGAAATTCCCACTCTTTCATTTTGTTGAGCTATGATGCAGGTGCCTTCTTTTCCTAATATCTTGTAAACAGGGATATTACTCTTACCAAACAGAAAACATTGACAACAATCAGTTATATTGTTAAGAGATTATAAGCATTTAATTATCTAGACTTAAATTCTAAGACAAAACTTGAATAAGTGGCACCTCAGATAATTTAGATATTGGTGACGTTCTGAATTTCAAAAGAATGAGACATTTTAGTAAACATACTTTATTGCATCTATATATGCTTCAAGTAATAAAATAATGTTTTATTTTCACATTTTCTATTTACTTCTCAGAATTTCTATATTTAAATTTTAACGACAGATACACGTGCCCCAATATACTATATTTTCTATTTCTCAAAATTTCATTACGATATTGTAATTGCTGTAATAGAATCCCAAAAATATAATAATTTTCTCAATCTGAAATTTGTGTCCTCACAACCGACTACATGCCCTTAAATATTTTCAAATAAGTTTATTTTACGCATATCCTGATTTATTAAAATATTTTTTCTTATATTTAAAGCAGAGAAAATTCTGTATATACGTCAATATAATTTAACAATCTTTGAGAAAATTTTACTTAGTCATTTATTAGTGGCTGCAGATGTTCATTGTAAAGAGATTGGTACAATTTATTATATGCCACACGTTTTACAATGAGAAATAACATATTTAATGGTATTTACATTTTTTTTTTAAATTGTGAGTGCTCTTACAACATGCAGTTATAAAAAATTAATGAATATTTTCTTCTTATATCTAGGTGCGCCAGAAACACAAAGCACAGGATTCACTTGGGGAGAACTATGAAAATTTGTAGATAAATTTGGCGGCAGATTTTCGGATACAGAAAGTTTGGAAAATTTTATCGACTACATGTCTTGAAAAATCGAGGAACCTGAGTTTGAAAAATGTCTATGGAGAATCTGTTATGATTTCCCACTGAATTTGGTAAAACCTTTTTTTTTTTTATAATTATCAGTTTAGCTACTTTATTTTCACTTTATATAATTCATTTATATGTTTTTAAATAGAAAGAGGATCTGAATCAGCTGCTCTTCTTTTACCTCTTCAAAAAGACATTGCACTTTTGGGATTAGGATATAGTCTTGGATGTCCATGTTATTAGAAGATCCATCTTCATTGGATGCTGGGACTGCTCTTTTTGCTACTATTTCATACGTATTGGCTGATAAAAGTGTTGATATTGCTGAACCTAACATTAATATCAAGAAAAATATTTAACATCACTTATTCGGAAGACACAGTATTTTTAAAAAATCAATTTTCCATTTTTTAATAATTTATTAGGAATGAGGTATCGATGACCTAGATCTCTTTGCATGACCGTCAATGAAATCAGTGATATAATTATTCTAGCTGAATTTACTTATCAAAAGTAAACAAACATGAGATAACTTTGATAACACTACAGTTAGTGTAAAACAGTAAGTTTTAATGCAATAAATATAGATTTATTATAATAAAATCCTTTATATTAAATAATTATTAGGTACGTTAATTTTTCCATATAAAATGAATTATAGGAAGATAAAAGTAATATTTTTATTACCGGAAGCTATTTATATTGCTGTGACGTAGTGAGATAATATATTTCTAGAGTCCATTTCAAACGATAGAGTGATTCATTGTAGTCATTAACTTCTCAGTATCTCATGTCCAGCATTTGTGTAAGTATTTTTGAAAACTTCGTTTCAACATATTGTAATTTAAACTTAAGTGGTCAATCTAATTACATAATAGAATAGAAATCGAATTATCATCGCGTTCTAACTTATATCAATTTGATAATTCATTTCATAACTTCTTTTGAACAGTTTTAAAAAAATTCTATTTTTATATTTAATCTTTAAATATATTTTTCTCTAGAAATTCTTCATCCTCAAGTGATGAAAAATGCGCAAACTACTCAACGGTTTCCAATTAATTATAAGTGTGGTGCTTGTACAATTACTGTCCACGCCTATTAATGGCAGCATTGAAGACAATGCTGTTGAGAATTGTTCCTTACCTGATAATTTGATTAAGGAAATTGATTCCCATAAAGACGTAGTCTACGATCTTGTGAAGACTATGATTAATGGAGGCTTATCAGGTTTTACTTGGGACGAACTATCGGAATTTGTGGATAAATTTGGTAGTAGATTTGAGGGAACACAAAATCTGGAAAATGCAATAGACCATATGCTCGAAAAATCGAAGAATCATTCTTTAATGAACGTTCATGGTGAACCTGCTATGGTTCCCCATTGGGTCAGGTAATTTTAGTTTTTATAGTCTTATTTTTTTTCTATAATCTATTAATATTTCAACTGAAATTTTTATTGACAGAGGATCTGAATCAGCGACGCTTATTTCGCCTCGTCAGAAAGATATTGCACTTTTAGGATTGGGATATAGTGTAGGAACTCCTAAAGATGGAATCATAGCCAATGCTATTGTGATTAAAAGTTTTGATGAACTGAAGCAGAGGGCCAATGAAGTAATTGTCATTTTATTTTTATATAAATTTTTATAAGGAGTGGTACCAATTATTATAAGTGGATCTGAGTAATTTAAGTGGTTTAATATTTTTTTATTACTAGATTTCAGGAAAGATTGTTGTTTATAATCAAGATTTTGAATCTTATGGTAAAACTGTAGTGTACAGATCTCGTGGAGCTAGTGAAGCTGCAAAATTAGGAGCTGTGGCTGTTCTAATTCGATCAATTACACCTTTTTCATTATACACTCCACATACGGGTATGATGTCTTATGAAAAAAATGTGACAAAAATTCCTGCTGCTTGTATTACTGTAGAAGATGCTGAACTTTTATATCGATTACAACGCCAAAGCAAGTATTTTGTGATAAGTATTTCTAATAAATAAAATTCTGAATATTATACTAGAGAATTGATTTTTAGAAACAGAATTGGAAATAGAAGAAGATTAGGAAATATTTAGTTTTGTAACTAGATGAGTTTCTTTCAGGACAAACACTGAAAATACATCTCAAAATGGAAGCTCAAATGCTTCCTGAAGTCCAATCACGAAATCTTGTGGCTGAATTAACTGGTGATAAACAACCTGAGAAAGTTGTCATCGTTTCCGGTCATATTGACAGTTGGGACGTTGGTCAAGGAGCCATGGATGATGGAGGAGGAGCTTTTATTTCCTGGAGTTCTTTGGTTCTTCTGAAAAGTAGAGGTCTGCGTCCCAAAAGAACGATAAGGTAAGGTAACAAAATCCAATTTAAGGAAAAGAAGACTATAAATCGAAATCATCTATATATTTTATACTCTTCATCTAATTTGGAATAATTGATTTTATCACAGAGTTGTATTGTGGACTGCTGAAGAGATGGGATCAATTGGAGCGAGTCAATATATTCGAAACCATGAAGCTGAAAAAGGAAATCTTCAATTCGTTATGGAATCTGATATTGGGACATTTAAGCCTCTTGGATTGGTCGTTTCAGGAAATCATGAAGTACAGTGTATTGTTCAGAGGGTCTTAAGGTTAGTAAAAATTACAAAAATTACAAATGAGAAATGCACTCACCTTGGATTTTGTTTCTCTTTCAAGTTTGTTGGAGCCTCATTTGGGGAAGTTGAGGGTAAAAAGCGGTATAGAAGGTCCGGACATTCAAGATTGGCTAAAAATGGGGGTTCCAGGAGCTGGATTATGGAATCAAAATGATAAATATTTCTGGTACCATCATACGAAGGCTGATACGATGATAGTGGAAGATAGATCTTCATTGGATGCTGGAACTGTTCTTTTCGCTACAGTTTCGTATGTGTTGGCCAATATAAGTGTTGATTTACCTCATGAAAAATCTAATTAGGATACTTGATTCTAATTATAAATCTTAAAATTATAATTTAGGAGGATATATACTCCTTTTGAAAATTCATTTCTGAAGTTAATATATTTAATACTTCAATGAATCCTACCATTAATTTTGTGCATTGGTATTTGTTTTATTAACAATGAACAGACTCGAAACATTTCAACATTTAAGTACAAATATTCTATCACTTTACATTACCATGTTGTATAAACATGTGGGTTTCTTATCTTAATTGCACCTGAAGTGTTTAAAAATTGTTCTATTATCAAGACTAATTTCACAAAATACCTACATATTTTCGATGCAATGTCTTTTGTAAAAATTCCTAACTGATAACTATTATTGAAATTAACTACTCAATACACTTTAGGAATGGACGAAAAATTTCTTTGATCACATATTAATTCTGTGAATCAGCACTTTTTCTTACTAACTTTTCTAATTAGATCAAGGTATCTTCATCTTGTGGTTGAAAGACCATCATTGATGAATTTTGAGAATTCGTTCGTTTTTCGCAACCACTCCCATTCATAGAGCAATCAGGAGAGCTTTCATCATATGCGATATAGTTTGTTGCTGTGCTGCTTGTTGAAGGCATATCGTTCAAATCTGGAGAAGCTAATGGTGGTCCTTCAACGTGACGAGATCCATTACTATTATCAAGGGAAACAATGTGCATGCTGTAAGATTCTCTGTATCCAGAAGTACTTGAAGTGTCTTCATCATAAGAAATATCAGACTGTGGACGAAGATGATGATGAGAGTGATGAGTTTGATGTTGGCTACTTTGTTCTGGTATAGTGTTGGTCCTCTCGCCCTCTACTTGTCTCATAGAAAAACTTCTTCTTGACCGTATCGAAGATGTTTCAGATGGGATGTTAATTATTGTAGAGTCCGCAACTGTTGTTGTTGGTGTTGCGGACGTTGTTGGTGTTGCTGGTGATGATGGTTGTTCCGCTGGTGTTGTATCTGGTTCAGGTTTCGGTTGTGGAACCTAAAAATGTGAGATTAGATATAAGGTTTTAGCAGAATATTACCAGAATTTGAATTATCATTATAATTTTTATTTATTTTCATTCAGAGATGTCTTCTCTAAAGTTAGGTCCTGTTTTCTATTTTCAAGATTCAACTTAATTGTTTATAACAGGAAAGGCCAACGTAATTTCCCAGTGCTTCCTCTAATTACTTTTTCCTCCTCTTCTCTCGCGTTCCAACTTGAGTTCTCCTCTTCTCGTTCCTCTCTTCTCACATAATCCTATCGAAAGCGGTAAGAGAGGAGTTTGGCGAGTTGACAGATTTTTGCACTTTGTTCGGCCGTTGACCTTTCCTGGTTTAGAATAATTCATTTTGATGCCTACTTGGAAATCATGCGGTAGTTGGAAAGATGTGTCCAGACTGTGACAAAGATGGGGAGGGAAACTGAACTCTCTAGGCTAGAATAGAATAACAGTATTAGAGGTACATAGGTGGCTCTAATGCATTTTATGAAACAGGCAACATACTGGTTTATACAAGAGATAAGTTTTAGAAGAGATAATTCATAAAAGAGATCATTAAATAGACATTATCTGAAAAAAGGAATAAAAAGGGGATTATTTAGGAAATATTTATACCAGTCTGATTGGTTTACCTCAACATAAGCCCTTCGACTCTTCTTCAGGCGAAAGGTCCTTTTGCTTTGACCCATTGACCTCTGCAGTCGTGGTTTGTCTGGACGAGATTCGCTTGAGCTGTCCTCGGTCGGACTGTTCGGGCTCAATTGACTCGTCACAGTCTCCCCTAAGAATCCAATTACTTATTTCATGCTAATTTTGTCGAATTTGTCTATACATACTAAAATCTATCTAACCATGCCAAGGTTAAAAAGTACGATCGGATGATTAGGAGACAATTCCTTCACCACGATCTGAAGTTTACTTCTCAGGGAAATCTCTATTGGTCTCTATTGCTTAAATCTATCTAAGATTGCTCAAGGAATAAAAGTAAACATGCTAAATTAATTTTGGATTGTGTATCTTTTGCTGTTGATAGATAATTATGAGATGATCAATGATGATACGAATTCATCTTACTTTTTTGTATTATATTAGCAGAAAATTAGCTTGAATTTATTTGATTTGGTTTAAAATTCATTTATCGTTGCAGCTTTAATAGGATGAAGAACATTTAATGAATTGATAAATGGAAATGAGATAATGCATGGTGAATAAATGAGTGCTAATATCTTATTTATTTTCTTTTAAGTGAGTGTAATTAATCATTCGAAGATCTTCTTCAAATATTTTGTACTGTTAATTTTAAAATTATATAGGATCTATTAGGGCGTGAATTGGGATTTACCTGTTGAGTGCCTATACTCTACAGAAGAGACAAAGCGCAGTTTTGGCGCCTTATGATGAGTAAAGATAGAAGATGGTTTGGTTCTATCTGAAACATGCCACATCGAACATCTAATATTCTCAGGACCAGCGCAGAATAAGGCAAACCACAATTTGACTTTTTTTCATTTTGCTATTGGTGATTAGGCCAATTGATTTATTATTTTTTTAAATTCTGGACTTATTAACAATCACGTAGACTCTCTTATTCAGTTCACAGGAATGACAGATTTTTAACATAAGAGGGAAACTTTAAATAAAAGTATAAAGAGAGAAACATGCAAAAATAATATATTCAGAAGAAAATAAAATTATTCTTGAAGCCAAATCACCAATGCTTTTTACCTTTGTAGATCTGTGGGATTTTTCTAGACTTTCCTAATAATAAATTTACGCGGTTGCTTCGATTGTCAATTTTGGATTCTCCCTTTTAAATTTTGGTTGTATCAAATTTTCTATGAAGTACTAAGAAAGCTCATGTGAAAATGAACGGACTAGAATAGCAGTATGATTGTGTGACAGGGAAAAGGACAAAACGACATTTGAACAGTGAGCAGACCACACAAGTGTAGATGAGTGACACAAGTGTTTTTTTTTTTGTGTTTACACATGTTCTTGTTAGAAATAATCTTTGCCAAGGGCTGAATAATTAAGATTAAAAAGCAAAGAAAAGTCGAAGCAACTACGCATTAAAGAGCGCTAAGTGATGTAATTAGGATACCAACTGTTGGACATTACCATTGTCTAAATACTGCTATGTAGTAATTCTGAGTTATTATGTAACGGATGTTACGAGGGTGCACAATTGTCACATATGTTGATAAAAAAAGTATCGTACAGGGTTTAAGAAGTCACGTTAGGAAAGTTAGGGTACAGATTGGTGTTTTAAAAAGCGAGGGGTCACACAACAGCAGGATATATTAATTAATAATCATCAGGGTTCGGAATTCCCAAATCAAATAATAAAAACAAATTATTCACAAAAAAAACGAATCAATTGAATCAGGAATATTTCCTTTTGTAGATTTATAAAATATTTTTAACAAAAAAGTTGAGGGATTTAAGTAAAAGTTTATTGCATACAAAGTTGACTACTACTTTCTAAACTAGCTAAAAATACGTGTTCAGCTATAAAGATTTTTCTAGAGTGCTGTAAAATCTAAATACGGAGAGGAAGTTTAGTTTATTGTTTGTATATTAATTTTATTCCGAACCCTGGTTGTATTGAAAAAAAAGTGTCGTTGAGTTTGGGCCTTACCTTGGTTCCCTAGCTAGCAATAGAAGTCACTCATTGATCAATTTGTCAAGAATGAACTGATATTTAAGAAATAAATATTTTAGTTGGAATAGAGACTTCATGATTTATAAACTAGAATGTTACCATATATTTTTTATCTTAATTTTAAAGATCTCTTAGCGTCTCATAGACAATGGCTCGATCCAACTGTGGTAAAGAGAAAGCGAAATTGAAAATGCGACACTGTACAGTTAACAGCGCTGCTTTTAAAAATCAGTAAATTAGCGATAGCAAAAACTCTATCATTGAGAAAGAATCAGTCAATCGGTTATTTATAATAAGTGTATAATTTTCAAATTCTTCCAAGAATCTTAAATCCTTACATTGCTTTTAATTATTTAATTTTGTCAAATATTTCTTCTTCTATCTTAACTGATTCTAAAAATAGTATTTTAAGAAAACATTGCAATTCAACCTCTAAATGTTTTGTACCATTTGACTGCCTGTAATTTGTAATCCTCGGTAAATCTGTAAAGTTAAAAAGACTTGAAATAATTTTGTAAAGCAAAATACCTGTTCCATGAGCATGATCAGATTGGCCTTCTCCAGGTCCAGGGACACCCAGATCACTTCCATCTCGAAGAGTCGTGGACCCTGCACTTGTACTTGAAATTGAACCTACGTAAATTAAAATTAGTTTATAAAATTAAGTTATTTGAATTTGTATCATATTATTCGTATCATTAAAAAAATATTGTATCCACCCCTTTTAGTCGCTCCATTAAAAGCTGTTTTATCAGGTATAGTAGCTTTGGTTGTGCTACTGGAATTGGTGGATTGATGGGACGAATGTCCAACAGTTTGAAGACCTGTTGAATTTGAAACTGGAGTTTCTGCAGGAGTGCGATTCATGTGAGCTCTGGATCCTAAGTCTCCAGTTAGTAGGTCGATAAGTAACGAAGGCCTTTGTGTACGGGGTCCTCCTTCATTTGTGACATGCATGTCTGCTACACTTCTCTTTGGTTCTGGTTGCATTTCATCTACAAAAATAAAACATTTATAGGTATGTATAATTAAAATTGAATTCTAATTTAATATTTTTTATATGAATAATTATTTCCCATAACTCACCAAGCTTCCGATCTTCAATTTCTTCTTTCAGAGTCTTCAGATCGTGAATAAGATCAGCGAGCAAAGCACCTCGAGATTTGGGGACACAGCATGTCCAGTCTCCATTAATTTTTTCACGAATTAAAGTCTGCATATTTCTTTCATGTTCAGATATTGGAGCTTGCCCGATTTTTTGAACGATGAATGGTAACATCTGAATGTAAAGAGGTGTTCGATGAGTTACTACAAATTCCAAAAAGTCCCACAAATATAGAGACGCCTCGTTTCTTTTGTTCAACAGTCTCATCGTTCGCAATATTTTTGGCCACTCGGTCGTGAGTTCTCTCTCGAAGCAGATAGTTATTATTTTTAGAGCTGATGAAAAAGAGATTTATTAAACTTCAGGCCAAAATCTAGTTTGAAAGGTACGGTTAAAAAATTATTAATTATATCTTACCTAAAAATGCAATTTTGTATAAAATAACTGATATCTTTGTTGGGAATTTAGCATCTCGAGCAGCAAAAGTCAAACTTCCTGCCCTCATGTCCGCAGCGCCTTTCATATTTTGTGAAGTTATTAGCAAAGTTTTTGCTCCAGCTGGCCAAAGAGTATTCAAAACTGCTGTCAAGGCAAAACTTATATCTGTTAGCCTCAATTTTGGTACATCTAGAAGTAAAATTTAATATTTAATCTTGAATCTTTATTTTTGATGAAGAAACAAAACCATTTATGAAATAAATTGTGAAACCTTTCCTGCCAGTTCCAACTCTTAAAAACAAGGGAATCAGCAAATTTAATAAAACATTTTCCGTCCTCGTGTGAGTTGAAAACATTCCGTGACCACCACAAGTATTTTCTAAAGAATATCCTTCTCCCAAAGAAATAACATGAAGGGCAATTAATCTCAAAACAGTCGAGCAAAAATGCTGGGGTGGTATTTTTGACATTAGGGCAGTAGAAGCAGAGGAAGTCATTTCTATTCCTGTCGTATCTCCGATTATAATAGCCTAAGAATGACGAAAGATTATTAAATAATCGATTATAATAAAATATTCTGAAAGAAATATTATTTTATTTATGATTAATAACCTGGCAGGTGCTCAAAAGTGTTTTCAAATATTGAAAATGAGCAATGTAAGGACACTTCAAAAGAGTTTCGTAGATTCCTTTCAGTAAATCGCTAGCTGCATCCCAGTCGATATTTCTTCTTATCGAGGCCTTTTTGTAAATTTTACTAAATGTTTTATCCAATCGTCGTAAAATTAACGTCAAAGCTGGACGCATATCGTCATTTGACCATTCTGTCGATGGCAGAATGTCATTCATGTATCTTTTTAATCCTCGACAAGCCATTGTCTCTGGATCGTAGGGAGAAACCTTCAAAAGACTGTGAGCAATATCTGCCAGTCGCTGAAAATTATTTCGATACTTAAACCTTTTACATATATTTATAATTATAATAATTATTGCATTAACTACTTACGATGTGACATTTTGAATCCAGGATCTCGATCATTTTTCCATCCTGAGATTTTTTATTTATCTCTACAAGACGAACAGAGCAACGGGCTACAAAATCTCCTACCATATTCAATAAAGTATCCCTTGGTCTTCTAAACTCATTTTTGTGACAACTGTCGGTGTCATCAATATCTCTATCATAAAGTGTTCGATTTTTTGTGTGTTCCATATATTTGACATGAGCTTCATCGTCGAAATCAAAACCAGGAGAGTAAGGTCCCTTGCCATAATTTCTTTGACTCGATCCTTTGTGTTCTGGACTCGATTTTTGAGGTCTGTTGTAGTATCTAAAACGGGAAATTATAATAGATAAATTCCTTTGAAAAAAGGATCCAATTAACAAATTAAAACTTAAATTACTTTGTCAAGGTCTCAGAGTTGTTGACGAGAGTCCTAACAGCAATTGCCAACTGGTTTATAATTTCTTTTTCAGTTTTTCCTTCTCTGTTGTAGGTAGGTTGCTGTATTTTCTGGACATAGCAAGGCAGGATGGCTTCCAGGATTGTCTAAAAAGAAGAAGAAACTAATAGAGAGAAAAATCTCATTCATTTGTAAAAAGGTACATATAAATAATTTTTACCAGCATCTGTTGTCCTCTGATTGAGTCTGCTGCGTAGGCAATGACCATTACACAAAGGGAAATGCAATCTAGAACAGTCACATTTTCATCCTCATCATGGTAACAAAAATCAATTGCTTTTAGAGGTTTTTCTTCTTTGACGAGTTCTCCAATATTTAAAGGATCTGGCGAAGGATCTTCCAGACTGAGGAGTAAATTGAAGAGACAAGTCGAAGGAACCTAGAATATACAAAATAGATAATTATACTAAGGTTTAAACATCTTCAGTTGGAATCGATTACTAGAACATTCCAACCTTGTGAGCTTCGCCAACACTACTTGTTTCATCAGTATCCAAAATTGTCGAAACACTTCCAAACATCTGGAGAATGAAGGGTTTTCTATTCAAAAGGTAAAATTGTTTCACAGCATGTTCAACTGTTGTTGCCACGAGTTTATTCGTCTGGTGAGTTGAGTATAGTTGTAACAAGGTTGGCATGATTAAAAGATATCCATTGATGGAAAAAATATTCTTGAAATTCGTGGCAGCATTTATGTAAGTTGCAACCACGTATCGTAAAATGCAGGAATCTTCGCTGTGAAGTATTATCGCCCCATTTAAAACGTTTAAGAATAAATGAATATCACCTGAATACGCAAAATTTCCTGCCATGGCTTCAAACATTCGGGCAATTAATCTCACCCACATAAATTTGTGCATCACGTCCAGCCCTAGAAGTTCCTAAGAAAAAGAATGATATAATCAGTTACAGTTATTATTAAAACTAAACAGATAATTATCAAAACTAAGAATGTTTGGAAGTGCAACTTCATTTGAATATATTCACCCTTCCCATTTCTCCCCCCTTGTAAAGATCAAGATCAGCCTCTAAGGCTTTCCTGGGGAAAGATGGTAGTTTCATAAGTTCTTCGTGTAAGAAAACAACTCTTTGAACAACCATATCGACGTTTTTTAAAATTGCCCAAGTCAGCATTACTTTTCCAATTTCGACAAACTTGTGCAATAATTCTTGACGTTGGAGAGCATTGAAAGCCTCTTCTGGTTTCATGTGTACCAATTCAAGTTGAGGGTATTGCGACCTTTTGAAGAAGTAGTAATCTCGAACATATGATGAAGGATTGTGTATTTGATCTGGAAAGAATAGAGAAGTTGATGATCATAATATCATTATCATGGAAATTGTTTTTAAAATAATAATCACGTGTTTTATAATCGACAAGGAAGTATTCCTTATGTTTAGACTCATCAATTCCAAAGAAATCCAGAGATTCTCGAAGAATTTGACAAAACTGGGTATCTTCCTGGACAGGAAATTGAGAAGGAATTCCACCAGCATCGGGATCTTGAGGACCATGAACAATGATTTTCTTCGCGGAAGGTACATTTGCTGTTAGAAGAATGGATGCATCACACTGTTCCTTTCTGAGAATCTGTTTTAGGTCCTTGAACATTATCCCATGAACGCTATGCACCACCTAGTTATCAATACAATTTTTAGAGTAAGAAATATTTCAACACATTTTAATTTACAGATATTATTGATATAAAACTCACCATCCACAATATGGATAGTGCAGTACCAATTAGTTTCTGTCCTTCCTCGTGTGGAGAACGAACATAAAACATAATGTAACCAATAATGTAGTTGTAGAGAGCGAAAGCAGCTTGTTGAGGAAGCTTTGGTATGAATCTGATAAGGTGTCTCAACACTTTGAACATCTGTTCTTGTTTGTCTCTAGTTAATCGTTCCAGAATATATCTAAGGAAGAGAGCACTGTCTTCCACCAGGCAATTCCAAATGACGTGATAAGCAACTTCGTAAACAGCATTTCCGTCATCGGAGACAGCAGCATCATCCAAAAGGGCAATAATTTGGACAATAGCAGAGCATAAAGATGAAGGAAAGAGGGAAAGCGCTGATTGACCATGATGTGATAAATTTCTGGGCACCAAGTCTCCACCGTCCTCATCAACATTTCCTGAAAGTATGATAGCATTATTTATTAATTCAGAGTTTATACTTACATTTCATCAAGTACCTTCATCATGATCATCTCCCACTGGACTGGGTTCATAAGCAGCTTGGACAGTGATAGGTATCGTTGTAAGAAGAAAATTTTCCCTTTCTTCCCTTTTCTTATCATCCTGAGCTTGTAATGCTCTCTTTATCAATTCAGTTTGCTGCTTTTTTCTCGTTTTTGTTGCAGTTACTAGTGATCTCTAAAATGACAAACATCAATCAGAATTTATTACTAACTTCCATTTAAGAAAACGTAATTTTCTACTAAATTCTAATTCTAAAACTCACATGACGTTCTTGACTAATCGTAACTTCCTCAACTTTAGTCTTCACCTGGGGCATCCATGGTGGGTCAACAACAGGTAATGATTCAATACCAATTTTAGGAGATGGAAGAGTAAACTCAATTCCCGGTGGAGGGACTTTGAAAGTCACATGAGCAGTTTCCTCCATTCGAGGCCAAACTTGATACCTTAATTTCCACAAGACTTGGAACCTCAAAATTGCATTGATTCGAATCGAGGTGCTACTATGTTGAAGACCCTGATGCATTAATTCACTTGCTTGATTCGGCGCTCGAACAGCAGCCACTATGAAAAGTGAAGCTGCTGAAGCGCAAACTTCTTGATTTGCTTCTAATAAAAGCTCCCAGGCGACTGGAAGGACGTCTACAAAAAGGTCGTCGGACATCACAACAGCACCTTTCACCAAGGTGGCCAGAGGTGCATGAAAAACATCTTTCACTTGGTTTTGTATATATTTTAATATTGCTGATGGCTCTTTATTTGTTTCACTCTCATCCTCTTCAGGTCCAATTATTTTCGATGCTTCCGCACCTCTTTCTGAATCTTGATCTGCCAAATCTTTTGACGAGTCTCTGTTTCCTCCTGTCAGGCGTCCGGATTGAGATCCATCTGGATTTTTATCAATTCTGTAATTTAAATGCAAGTAAGATAAGTATGAATAATGAACTTAGATCTAAAGAAATCTAAAAATCTAAAGAATATCTAATTCTTACTTATATTTTCGACCAACACTATCTTTCCTCTTTGGTGAGATTTGACCACTAGTTTGATCAGAGACTTTACGATTTCGTTTATCCTTCTTTCCATTCTCTTTTTTCTCAGCATCCATATCGAACATATCAGCTCCATTTAAAACTCCGAATTTTTCACCATAGATTTTTCTCACTGATTTAATTAATCTGCTGCCTGCTCTCATCTGTCTTCGATGACAAAAGGGATGACAGAAAAATTGATGAGAGCAGTAAAAGTTAAAGGAATTCATCGTTTGTACCATGACTCTCATCCACGGAAAATTTTTATTTGTTTCGTCTGTATCGTTGCTATCACTTGGACTTTCTGGGGGTTGATCATCACTTAAAATTCCTGGAGATTCTTCGCCACTTACTTCACCCCCAAGTCCTGTTTCCGAGGTGTCACTTCGATCTGAGAGAGAGCTGACTTTTCTCTTAGATTGGATGGAATCTGCTCGTCTGACAATGTCTGAAAGAAAACATTATTTTAGAACTGTAGGCAACTTAAAATAATGCTTGCCGCTTTCAAAATGAGTTGCCCAATATAATTTTTCAATAAAAACTTGTCAATTTGAAAAATTGTATACTTACAAGCCTCGCATTCTGTATCTTTGCCCTCTTTAGTATTCCTTCGTAACTTGAGACTCCTTCTTTTAAAAGAACCTGTATTCGCATTTCCAGTTGTGCCTCGACGTAAGAGAAAAGGTCTCCCTTGAGGGGCTTGCATTCGTTTATTTTTTTCCTTTTCATTATTCTGAATTTCTTCTCCTTGAATTGTCACGTTGGATTTACTACTACCTTCTGATTCGTTATCAGGCTCGTGTAAAACGAAACTGATTTTTCTCTCTGTTAATCATATTACATATAAATATAAGAAGAAATTATATTTGTTCAAGTACGGTTTTGATTAATTTAATTGACTTTACTTTACCAGTTTCTCTGTCTCCAGCAATTGATTGAAGACTTTGTGCAGATGTTTGGGAATGACCCATGGAAGATAATGCCATACTCCATCGACGATTGGCTTCTCGACTGTATATTTTCTCCCAAGGGGGAGGTCGTTCTTTTGTTGACATTCTACTAGATTTTGGTAGAGTTTGATAAGTTTCTCGAAGAAAAGCTGTTACTTCAAGCAACAACATACAAGCAACCATTCTTAACGCGATTGGACATGAAGAACCATAAGTGTTTATACTTGCTGAAAATGTATACATCTTCATTAATCAGGTATTAAAATGATTAATTTATTATCTATTTAATCATGTTTTTAAATAGAATAATACCATCGTCAAGAAAATCTTCCTCCTCGTCTTCGAGAGTTAAATCACGGTGTTTGGTCTCATCAGCTACGACTGCTGATGCGTTCTCCATTATTTTTTTATCCTCTATTAAAAACTCTTCTAGCCTTGCTCCGATTGCCTGGATAATTATAAAATATTTTTTACCAATTAACTATTATAAAGTCGATTGATACAAAATTTATTAGTACCTCGGCCCACTGATAAAACAATTTTCCAGCAGATCTTTGCAGTACGTGAGTTCGACGAAGACCAGAAGGTGCGGATCGATTGTTTAAAGGCATTGAAGGACGAAACATGGGAAAATTAAGTTTCATCCAGGCAGGCCAGTGTCCCTTGTTGCATTGGTGAACAAAGTGTGCACATTCCAATAGCATTGCTGCACGAGAAACGACTGGTGCATAGGGCTGTAAAAATATATTTAAAATTAATTTAAAATCAATTCTTGGGTAGAATTTGATATTTTTAAAGCGCTGCTTTTTATTGAATCTTACTAAATCAAGCAGAGCAGCCATCAAGTGATTATCAGGAACAGAACCAGGTTGACATGTTTCCAGCAAGAAGGAGAATCTTAACATTCCATCAAAAACCGCCCCTCGTGGAACCATTCTTCGTTCTTTTAAAATTACAAATTCAGATTCTCTTGAAGCTTCTCCAGTTTCAAGGGAGTTTTTTCGACTAAAGTCTGAAAATAAGGTAAATAATTATATTTAACAGAATACAAATTATTGTAATGACTACTTACAACTCCCAGGAGTTTCTTCCATGCTTTCTTTCTTCTTGCCCTTGACCAAACCAATTTTACTCAATTGGTTTTCCATTCGACGTTTTGCTTTTTGTAAAGTATAACTGACTCTGAAAAGTGTTCAATATTAAGCCATATTTCTTTTTGATTAAAATTTGATCAAATTGTGAAATTAACATGAGATTAAATACCCTCTGGTCGTTCTTGAAGTGCCACGATGTCGGCCTCGACGTCTCAAACTGGGTTGTTTCACAAAACTACTTTCAGTTGGAGATTCGCTACTATCGTGACTGTCAGTTGAATCCGTTCTTCCATATTCTTTTCTGAACCAATTTACTGAAACATCAAATCATAAATTTATCAAATAAATAGAAATTAATTGATCAAAATTAATTAGTAGAATTTACCTAAGCCACCAATTTTTTGTCTGGCTGTTTTTCTCGATTTACTCCCAGATAAAGGTTCTCCCAATTCTAAATTTCTTTCACTTTGCCTGGGGGTAAGAACATGATGTTTCTTCCTCAGGTTTCCCAAAGGACTTTGACTTGTTTTTGGATTTTCTTCGCTCCACTCAGTTTCGACTAAACTCTAAATTATAATATTCGTTATATTTTAAGGGATGTGTTACTTACCATATGAGCAAATTTAGATAACCTGGATATTTTTCCCACAGTTTTTATTTTTCAAAATAATAATAGTACAAATACGTCCGTGTTCACGTTCTTCAAGTCTATGCAGTGTTAATTTTTTGAAATAGTAAAAATTGTGGAAAAAAACCTGGGTTATCTAAATTTGGTCATACAAGAATGGTAAGTAACACATGCCCTTAATAAATAAACTAAAAAAAAATTGGGGTATCTCTAAGAGAGTTGCTAAGGATTTGGACCGTTCTGATTATAAATCAGGGGTACAATCTAGAATTGTAAAATTGTAAGAATCATATCATTTTTATCATTACTCATTCTAATATTATTTTTATTTTTTTTTGTTTCTAGGAGGGAAAAAGGAGAACTAGTCGTGCTACACATACTGTACATTGTTATAAAACTGGTTCCTTACCAGCAACTCTCCTCTGTAATTGCGACTCATATTTACCGCGCAAGTCGAAGAAGTGCTTCGTTTTTTGAAAAGAAACTTGCGCGTGCCTCTCTCGTCTACCGTATAAACTGGTTCACCTCCATCTGCACTTTCTTCAAAATCAGACTGATGTATGTGTCTGAAAATAAAATAAGTAAAGATATATATTATAATATGCAGGATTAAATATATTTATTGTCTTATTTATAAATGTTGCTACCTAATAACTCTTGTTGTTTGTATGTTGCTATTGCAACGTTTATTAGGTCGATCTGAAGAATCCAAAATTCCACTAAGAACAACTCTACGAAAAACACCACCATGTGCTTCTTTAACATAAGTCATAAATTGCCTCAAATCGCAGTAAAGAGTGATATTATCCTGAGACTTCAATTTTTTCAGATTCTTCACACAAAGAGTGACAAAGGGTTTAAAGATGTAGGCCATAATTTGACCCTCTATGTTTCGAAAACCATGTGATGGGGCACCTAAGCTACTGTATGGTGTTGCTCCAGCTCCAGCTGTCGCCCAGGTTTGAGGTGCAGTTGTCGATGTCCCAGGGGTTGTGGAAGCTGCAGCTCCTGAAGGAGATGCTCCTGGACCAGATGCACCACTGACCGGTCCAGCTCCAAAATTGGTTGCATAACTTCCTTGAGGAATCGAGTCTGGTGATTTGCTCGAGCCTCTTTTTTGGTCTAAAATTTTCCGTAATCAAGTACCTCGTAATTTTTTTTTCATATCAAATTATTGGTAAACTGTCAATGAAAAAAGTGAAGTTACTTACTAAGTGGAGATAAGAGGGAACTTGGCTCCAGACAAAATCCAACGTATGAGTGGAAAAAGTCCAAAATCTCATTAATTGGTAGATCACGAATTAAAATGCGCAACAATTTTGAAAACTGTTTAGGACTAGCTTTGTGGAGTCTGGTGAGAATTGACTGAGCTTGAGAGCGACAAAGATCAGCTTGGGGTCCCCGAATTCCATCAGAACAACCATTTGGACAACCCAGGTGTTTTATTACTCTGATTACACAATTCATTAGGACATTATGGTCGGAGGATCTACGGATGTTTTCAGTATCCTGCGGATTTCCAGGTCCAGGTTCATTCAGAATTGAGTCTTGTTTTCTGCTTTCTATGTCAAACTTTTCACCTAAAAGTGTAAGTGTAACGTGCATTTTTTAATTTAATCGTCATATTAATTTTAATAAGTCAACAAATCCTTTTCTAGAATGTCTTACCAATATAGGCATTTCTACTTATTCTTCCATGATATTGACTGGTCTTACTAGGAATGATTCTTTTACTTCAGATGCATGTCTGTCTAAAAAGCGTGTTTCTACTTTTTATAATTTTCCGTGTATAACCAACATTGATTTTTCTACTTATAGAGGATAAATTCCCGCGTCTAACCAAGAAAGGTTTTTTTTACTTGATACGTACCTATTATTAAAGAGGATTTTTCTACTTATTATTCACGTAATTCCCTTGTCTTTAAGTAAGGATTTTTCTAC
>JAUEJJ010000021.1:12436794-12448797 GCA_032164275.1 Synergus coniferae | reverse complement strand
TTTTTTTTTGTTAAATTTTTGGTGTTATGACTTGTTTTAGTTCTTCAATTTTTGCTGCGCTAAAATGTCACAAATTGTATTGGAAGAAGTTTCATCCCACGAAAAAGTTTGTCCTCATATCAATCGTAAGTTCTAGAATATTCTGAAATTAAGAATATATATAAAGTAATATTAATTTATTGTTTGTCATTTATATTTATATAGCGAATACCGATTTCAGTTTCGTAGACTCTTTTGCTAAACATTTTATTCAGAATCTAATGCTCTTGGTAATTAAGGATTTGGATACGGTATTTAAAGGTAAACAATTAGTGAAATTGAAGAATTATTTGTATTATTATTATTTTATTAAATTAATAAGTTAGTAACATTAAGTAATCTATAATGTTTACCAAATCTGAGTTCATAAAATATGCGATTTTGGAATTGGAGAATAACCTTGGTATTTGGAAAGTCAAGAGCGCCATTACTTTATTTAAGCTGGTGTTTTCAATCACAGAAATAGTGAAATGACATTTAGCACTATTTAAACTCATTTGCTTTGTCGAGCAAGGTTTATGCCAGTGTCTAAAATTAAACATTTTATTAGCTTTCGGAGCAAATTAATCTTTCATTTCCGAAAAAAATTATTATTTAGAATTCTAGCTATACAATTGATATAAAATGCTGAAATATTTTATTTTTCATATAGTGACAAAGTTCGATAAAAAAGTGATGGAATCTTTGGAAACCAATGCAACTTTAAGCGCCGAAGCCTTAGAAAACAGAACTTCAGTAAGAGATGAAGTTACCAAGATAGTTCAAGGTTTAGCAAAAATTGAAATTGAAGATCCATCTTTTACTCAGAAGAAAAGCTCGTCTGAAGAGAATTTAAAAGAAGCAGTCGATATACTCAGCTGTATCATCAACGAGCCATCTAAAGCCACAGAATCCGTTTTTATCGACGGTCATGGTGATGCAGATATTCAAACTGAACCTGTGTCTTTAATCGTCAACGAATTAATCTCTGTGGAGTCATTTCTACTTCAAAATGAGGAAGACACAGAAACACAAAAAAAATTAATCGAGAAGTCGACTTCGTTTATTCGAAAAATGATTATAGAAATGGAAGATGATGTTTCGCAATCAGAAATTCGAAATATTCGGAAGATAGCTGTTGACCCTGTTATCGAGAAAGAAATATCAATTTGGGAAGAGCAGGAGGAAAAATTAATTCGAGTTATAGATGGACGTAATGACGATACTGATGTTGATGGCAATACAGAAGATGAAAATGAATCATCAATTGAAGAAGAGATTGGTGAAATGATATTTGTAGGTAATGGACCAACAATTTCAACTCCTGAAACTGAGTATGTGGAAGAAATTGTGATAGAGGAAGTGGAATCATTTCCTCTTTTCCCAGAAATTGAAAAGCCAAAATCTCTGCCGCCTCCGCCTATAACACTCCCTCTTCCACCTATCCCTGGAGGTTGCTCAGAATTGGAATCTAAAGATAATTGTAAACTACACAAGTCTGAGAAGCCAAACAAGTGGCTTGGCAATAAATTGAGGAAGCTTTTCTGCTCTGTCTTCAGTAGAAATAAACATTGATGATAAAGATGAACTATATTTTAAATGAAATATTTTTATGGAAGGAAATAATTCGATAATTTCTGGTATTTAGGGCAAGGGGAACCAAAAATGAAGGAAAGAGGAAAAGTATTGACATTGACTTCAGAGATCTATTTTCGGGTTGGTGATTCAGGCTCTTGAGATCTTTAATTTACGTCTTGTAAATTTGAATATCCCGACGATATGATTTATTTTTGATTATCGTCATTAAAAATTATTTTCAATGATTTAGAGCTTAGATATAATAATTTGTTTAATAAAAAATATCTCTGTCGTAATTTTGTAAAATAGGACCATAAAAATTACAACATTCGTAAATACAGATAAAAATAAATTACTGCTTTAATTCCAAGAAGTTCTGGTTTTTGAACATTATTCTTCTTATTATTATTATTCGTTTTTTACATTATTCTTTTTGAATTTTGATATTTGATTTCAAATGAAAAATCTGAAGAGAAGTTATTTTCCCATTTTAAATTTTTGGTAAAGAAGGTGTGGCTATATTTACCTACTTACAAAGGGTTGTAATGAAATATTGAACGCTCCTAAACATTTTGGTAAAAAATATATAGTAAAATGAAAATCGAAATGTTCCGCCGACTAGAAGGAAATAAAAAGGGAAGTTTTGTTTAGAACCATATAAAAGAAAGATTCGATAGAGGAGCGAAGGTTCTGCAACTGTTTTTGGAACCGTGACGTCGAATTTAGATTCTGGTAGATCTTCTTGATCTCGAATGTCTGACGAGAGCGCCCCCTATGAAAATAAAATGATTAAGCGCGGAAGCTTTTGGTCGCACTCCTGGTTCTTACGTCGTTTCGACTACATCCAGAGGCCATCATCAGATCACAGAAGCTACCATGGTAAATTGAGATTGGAAAAATGTTCCAACTTTCGACCTTTCCTTCAATCCACTCCCGCAAAAATTAAATGTCTGGTTTCCATCCCTCACTATATCATTTCATTTTAATTAACTTCTTCAATTATTCATTTTTATATTCGATAATCCCTCAACCTTCATTTTTTACCTAGATAGGAAATTTAATACTTTTCAGGAAAGTCTAATTTTGAATTTCACTAATTTGATTTCTTCCAATTAACCACAACTGATCTCTTATTAAAATTATAATTTCTCCCCAATAACTGAAGCATTATAGCTTCTTTTCTATTAAGTATGTTAATAAACTCTAGAATTTTTGTATTTCAGGCGGACCTAAATCCCAAAGACGTCGAAAGTGAGTAGATCGCATGGAGAACACTAATTTCGTCGAGATTTTAATCTGAAGTATAAAAAAAATTAGAAAATTCATGAGTTAATAGTGAAGGTGTTCTGGAGAAGAGTCAAAAGTGTTTATTCGTGTGTTTTGAGTGATAAGAGCAAACAGTGAGAAAGGAGGGTTAAATGGAATACAAGTGCCATTTGTGGATTCTTCATCAAATTCCGTTTTACCAAAAAATTGTAAAAGTGTCTCTTCATCGAAACTGAACAAGTATTTCAATTTTACGAAAAATGTTTACTAATATTTCAATAAATATCATTTTGTTTACTTAAAAATGTGAAAAAAAAAATAGAATTCAAATTAAAATTTGGGAGGTAAAACAAGTATTTTTTCAAAATTAGTAAAAACGTATGAAAATTGATAAATAATTCTGTAAGATTGGTTATAATTTGTTCAAAAAAGTAAATAATTTTACAAAATTAAAAAAAAAACTTAAAAATAGAAAATCATAATTATTCAATTTGCAAAAGATTAGTTATGGCAATTATGACATCCGATTGCGCAATAGTGACACCCGAAGATTCGTAGTCTCCGTTCCAATTGTGGAACCCAGCGTTCCGCGTCAAAAATAGTTTTGGTGCTGCTCTTATATGGTTGGCCGGGGGTAAAGTAACCCAGTGCTTACAGTGGGGATGTGAGATCCACTGAAGCTAAAGATAGTACCGGATATTTTTAAGCTGATTCCGCTTTACTATATACAATGCCCACAACAAATTGTTATCAATTTCGCCCTCACTTTTTCCATTTAATTGTAATTTGAAATTTTTTTTATAAAATGAATTACAAGATTTCATCTAGAAATCATATTGCTGAAAAGCATAAAATTGTTCACAACTATTGAATCAATGCTTAAACAAATTATGAATTAATAATAATACATTATTAAACGTTTTATTATTATTAAGCGTTATTGAAATTTTCCTTGAATTTTTTAAATAAATTTTTTTCTTTTGTAAAGGGGCCCAATTCGCTTTCTCCATCTATGACGCTGATGGCTCCAACTGCATCGACTGCTACGATCTAGGAAATGTCCTTCGTGCCCTCAGCCTGAATCCCACAAATGCCACCATCCAGAAACTTGGTGGTACAGAAAAACGTGGAGAAAAAACCATGACCGTCGAAGAATTCCTCCCCATTTTCAGCCAGTGCAAAAAGGACAAGGACCAAGGATGCTTTGAGGACTTCCTTGAGTGTTTGAAACTCTACGACAAACAGGAAAATGGAACCATGCTTGCCGCTGAACTTTCCCACATATTAATGTCCTTGGGTAAAGATATTATCAACTTAAAACATTTAACCCACTATCCAAACTTGAATTAGTGAAAAATCTCTCAGTAACTTTTTGCTCACGATTGTCATTGGTTTTCCAGTGGATTTGTTTACCAGTGAATTTTTTCTAAATCAAATTGTGGAAAGGATGTTACTGAGAATCAGTGAAAATTCGACTCATTCAATTGTAGATAGAAGCAATTTTGGTTCTCGCTTTTAATTTATAAATATTCACAGGAGAAAAACTGACCGAAGCAGAAACCGAGGAAGTATTGAAGGACTGCATGGATCCTGAAGATGAAGATGGTTTCATCCCCTATACTCGTAAGCATCATCCTTTGAAAATTCAAATCCCATTTGAACAAAAAGATCCCTCCACACCCTAATGTCACAATAAAAATGGTATTTTAGTAGTCTTATCATAACTTTTTAATGTAATAATTTGCAACTTTACAGCCCCTTTTCCAACTTTATTTTTCTACTTCTACCTCTGAATCCCTTAGTTTAGAATTTTTAGATATTAGCAGTAGAAGTAGAAACCTGGCCCTAAGTATCATTCCCAATGAATCAACCCATCTGATTTTCTCGAATTGAGGAAAATGCCGGAGATCCTGGCAAGAGAGAGGTTGTCCCTATTTAGAATGTCATTCCCCTAGGTTGACCTTCCCACTTTTGTGCTTTACAGCTTACATCAAGAAACTCATGTCGTAAATCCAGAGGTCATCGCCAGGGAGGTCATCAATCGTGAGTAAACCCTTCGTCCTCCTCACTTTATTTTTTATCTATCTGCTCATATCTCTGCTTTCATCCAAAGCACTTTATAGGAAACGCAACGTTGCAGCGCTGCAGAGATGCTGAAATCGATAACCGCCACTCGCTTTCTGGCATAGAGACCAACGAACGCTTTTATTCCCCCCTGCATTACTCCTTCCCTTTTCTCGATCTTTGCCAATTTCTTCCTAAGTTTCTTCCATGTGTATCTGTTTATCTGTCTATCTGTCTATATGTGTCTATCTGTCTATCTGAAATTACGTATACGTCAAAAATAAAACCTTGAGATGCCAGGCACAAGTACTTCCATCTTCAGTCATCAACATTGTGACGATTGCACAAATTAAGACTGAATAAAAAGTGGGCAGAAAGTTTTCTAACTTATTTCCTACTGTGGCTATTAATAAATTTAAGAAATATGTCGCAGTAACTCTCGGGTTTTGACTTTTTTGGCAGTGGCGCAAAAACAGAACTCGATAGAAGGCTGTGCTCGTTCTTTACGAGGATGGACCAGATAACTTTTAAACTATCAACAACATTGTCAATTTTCTCTGCGGAATTCTAATTCAGTTTGAGAGAGTTATTTTTTAATTCCTTGAAAATTACAGGTATCCAATATAAATCGAGAGGCTGCTGTCAAAATTATTTTTAAACTCATCTTTCAATTCAATAAAATATATATAAAACTCTTTTGAATAAAAACATTTCTAACCGGAGTTTCTTCTCACGCTGAAAACATTTTTTCTTAGGAAAGAAAGTTTTGCTGTGAATGCAAAATTTGTTTCCAATTCTTAAAACAATGATTGCCACGAGAGCAAATCAGTGTTGTGCCTTGGCTCTTTGGTGTAGAATAGAAAATAATGTAAGAGATTCAAAATTTAGATGAAAATCTAAAGAAATATTTGATAATTTAGAAATTAAATTCTCTGAAATATCTATCGCTTACGTTATTTTTATTTCGCTATTCTGTACTGTCCAAAAAAGGATATTTTTATATTAACTGCAATAATTGTTACGTTTTAAGAAACTAAAATAAAATGTAATTTTTACAGCATTCCTTCGTCGATTGTGCGAAAGGGCAGCAGCGACTGACGACGATTAAAATAGGAACCAGAAATGTCTCAGAAAACATCACTTTCACCGTCGACGAGGGAAAAAAATATTTGTTATGTTCGTTACACGTCATCATCGTGCCGAACAAAGATTTAAATTCGGCATTTTTACACTCGTTTTCACGGTTACTTAAAGAAAATAAAAAAATGAAACACAGACACTGATACTCGTTAAATCAAGAAAATAGAGTACTATTCTTAATTATTTATTATGAGTTCTATTTGTACCTTAACAACCGGATCCAATCGACACGTGCATACAATATGTAATTGTAAAGTAATAATTTATTTGTTATGATTATGAAATAAAAGTATTTATGTATACATAAGCGTTGTTCGCAAAATTCAAATGCAAGAAAAAAAAGAATACGTTATTTCATTTGGTTCATTTTGTAGCTACAATATGTCACTCAATCCTAGATTTTGTGTGTCCTATTGAAAAAATGCAAAGTAACATTTCTAAACCTTAGAAAGTCGTATTTTTACATTACTGTTACTTTAATAAATTGCTCGCAAAAATTTTCTATACAGTTTCCCTTTCTCCTACCCAAATGTCCAAGAAAATGCAAGCGGTTCCTATAAAAGTCTGGCTGCAGGTGGTAGGGAATATATAAGTAAATAAAAATTGTAAGGGGATTTTAGAATTTACGTAATCTTCCCCTAAGAACTTTTTATGGCAGTGTACAATACAAAGATGACTAGATGAAAAGATTAACAATTAAAAACTAATTATTAATACATATTATTCAGTTTTAAATCAGTGAAAAAGATGTTCTTGAATTAGTAAGGATTGTCGATGACTAATGAGTGAATTTGATGAAATTTGAAGTGAAATGAAACAATGAAACAATTAAGAAATATCTTCCTAATGTAAAAAAATAATAATTTTTTTTTATAATAAAATAAAGCAAGTCCATTTGGAAGTTCTGCCTTTTGACATTAGTTCTGTGAAATTAATTTAATTTGACAATAAATCTATAGAATCTCCCTTGATGAATTTTGGATTTTTAAAAATTTGTATAATCCAAAAAAACATCCATAATTCACAATTAAATTAAACTATAAGGAAACTTCGATCCAGTAGCGTCGCTCGTGAATCGTGGACGCTCGGCTTTATTCGCAAGTCGGGCGTGGGGTCTTCGGGCAAGCCCGATAGCCCGGCAGACGAGCAGTCGGTTTAAATGCGTCGAAACTCTAGCGTCGCTTTCTTTGAGAAAAATCTTTAAGTGTCACAAGTGTCTATTTAATTTGAATCGAATTAGTAGTTAATTAAAATTTTTAAATACATTTAATCTAATTGCAAGTGATCATAAAGCTTTTGGATTTCCTTCTCACGGGTGGAGAGGATGACAGACGTGCAGCAGAAGCTCGGTGATCCGAGTAAAGGGGACGCTGCATCTATTGGCAGATCAAAAACCGCCTCGTCCCCGCAAACAGGTGAGTTTTTGCCAAATTAAAATTTAATTTTTTATTGTTCCCATAAAATGAAATCGTCTATTAATTCATTTTATATAATAATTCATTAAAGATCAAAAGAGAGGCACTTTAATTATGAGCTTTTTTTTAGGCTTTCTTCATCCTTTCAAGACAAATTCAAGAAATTAGGAGAAAAATTTTGTATGAGATAAAAACATGTTTAGATTATAGTTTACTGTTATTGATTTTGATTTTCATTGCTGTTATATTATTGTTTTGGAATTAATTACAGACGAGCTGAAGAGTAAGGGGAAATTAAATAATAATAGTTTAAAAGACTTGATAATAGAGATAATAATTATTATATGAAATGATTATATATGGAAAGACGGTTAACGATTGAGAATTGTCTAATGATTAATTTTTTATAAAGTATAGAAAGTCACGATCAGTCGATCAACCTACGCGTTACAATCTATACATTCTTAACAACAAACCTTACAGGTGAGTCTTGTTGCATAATCGTGAAGTTTGTTCAACGATAGGGAAATGCATCATGACAGAAACTCATGAACGTTCAAACTAAATCGTGCATTTTATGCTTGTTTCGTGCACGTCATTTCACCTGAAGCGTGAAATTATTATTCGACAAAAAATCCCTGTGAATTACTTCAGAACATAATTTTACGAATCTGAAGAGAGCCTTAGAGGCGTGATAAATCAATATTACTTTGATGTGAAGTATCAGAGAGGCTGGGAAAGGCCTCAAAATGACTCATGTGATACAAATTGTATTGCTAACACTACTCTTTCTTAAACAAGTAGTTTTGAATTGATTAGCATTGATTAATAAAAAAACTCCTGTGATGTAGTTTGCAAGAAATGCTTTTTTTATCAAATAATTACGTTTATCATATCTCAGTGAAATAATAACTGTTTGAAAAATACCAAGCATTTTTTCTTAGATAAGGACGATAAATCTGAGGTAAATAAGGTGACTATAAAAATAGAATACTTATTACGACTAAATTATGTTCACAAAGCGAAGAACCTTGTAAGACGTGACTAGGATCAAACAGGTTGGCGTGGTTTTTGTTGATATTGAATCATGGGTGGATTCATAAGCATATTTTTGAGAGATACTTGTTTTCCGCTACTTTATTCAACGAAATAAAGTTTCAAGAATCATTAACAATTTCATAAAGAAATCACCATGAAATTTTGCATAATAAATTCTCTGGGCAAATATAGTCTTCCCATAATTACGTTTTAATGAACCCTGATGTCTAGAGATAAATAATAAAACACAATTTTTCTTCTGTGAGGTAATAATTTTCAATTGCAGGAAAGAATTAGGCTTCTATCATCGATTTTGTGGTGAGCAAAATCGTGATAGGGAAGCGTGATAGGCCAAACGGTTAGACCGGGTTATTTTCTACAGTCTTGGAATCTCTGTAATGTACTTAAGTGTATATCCGTGTACAATTGTACAATGTACATTGTCACACATCCACCTTGACTTTTTGAGGGCATTAGACCCGATGAGAAAACTTGACTCGAGTACACACATGAACAATGCATCTTTTTGCACCTTCAGCTATCGCCTTATGTGAAATCCTGGGTGCTTGATTTACTAGCTTCTCACATTTTCAGATTGCAATTTTCTATGCTAATTCTATGCATCTCTTATTCAAAGTTACATGTATCTATTTATTTTCTTCCTCAGATAAAATATTTACAACAGCATTATTCTAATTTTTGTGTAATGTTGTTCAATTTTCGATGCAAAATAGGTTTGTTGCCATCAAATTTTCAAAAATAAATTCTATAGATATATCTTCGGTGAAACACACAATGAAGAAAGTATCGAGTCGTTGCCAAAATCAAATTCTAAAAGCGAATCAGACTACGAGGTTGCTACCAAATGTTCTTTCTATATTTTAAAGACTACATTCATGAAAAGCAGGTTTCTTTTCAATGCTGCTATAATTCTTGTAAACTTTTTTTGGCAGTTTTTTCTAATTCTTTTTAATGGATTAATTATCTTGCACATCTGTAAAAGGTGCGAGAGTGATAATGAGACCGTCTGTGGTCTGGGAACATCAATTAGGTTTGATGATACTAATTGCTGAATTTATTCTCTCTTAGTGTAAGAAATCAGAAAAAGTTTATAGGTTCAATTAGAAAATTGCTGTTACTTAATGTCGATAAATCGGCAATGTGGCTGAGAAGACGAGTCCTCTAATCGAATTATAATACGAATCACCTTATTAGATTGACACACTTATCGGGTCTGACCTTATTTTCATGACCTCAGAATTTCAAGTGCTCGGCTTTACACTCAGTTTCCGCAATTTGCTCGTCGCTTCCGTTGAGGGTTAACCGATTATCGTGCGGTAGGTCCTAAACCTGATGTGTAAAATGAAATTCATCAAGGCCACCATCTATAACATTATGTTGTAAACTTAATATGTAAATACTGTGTGAAATGATAAATGATAATAAAAATAATATAAAAATAGTTCTTATTTCTCGTTAAGGCGTGAGTTGTGTTTTGATGAGATTAGTGAAAAGTTGTTGAGTACTGGCGTGCCAAAGGGATAATTTCTATAGTCCATTTTTGGTGCGAGTTGCAATGACATTACGTGAAAGGAAACGAGGTCTTTACACTTCCCAACGCTTTTTTCTAAAATGGAATCGTCACGCATTCTTCAACTGGTACTTAATCATTCCTTGCGATGCTCGCTATCTCAAACCTATGCACATATTTCATTCTGCTAAGCGATTAAGGAAAAAATACGCCATATATCTACATATAACTTCAAGCTTACAGAAATATGCGTATAATTGAGGCGCCGGATCGTATAAGGGCACATAAAATTGTTTTGTCCGAGCGCAGTGAGTTCTCACTTCTTTTGAAAATTTCTCTGAACTTTCATTTTTTTATATTTATTTCAAGTAATTCCTTTGCTTACATAATATCAAAAAAAATTTTTAACTTTTAGTTCTTACTTTGTTAGGATTTGTTTGCGCTCGAACCAAAAAATTTTATGTGCCCTTGTACGATCCGACGCCTCAATTATACATTAAAAATCAATTTCAATGAATCGCTTAGGTATCTATTTATAAAAGCCATTCTTATCGCTATTAAAAATTAATAGCGAGTAAGAATGGCTCGGAAGTTCCCGGTTTATGAGAATCGTTTATGAAAGGGACATTTTAAAATGTCAAGCCTGACTGCTACTTTAAGTAGGAGGTGGATTTAAAGTAGGTAAGAGAGGTCTTGTAATTAGGACTTTTTCAACTGTCATCTTGATAAATTGTAGATAAAACATTCGAGTAAGCTTGTACCTTCCTCCACGTATCGACCAAACTCACCCTGTAACTTTAGAAAATTTTACTGGCTTAAAATCAATCCTCGTTTGGCCTATTAACACATGTCCTGATCTTGTAAAATCATCAGTAAAGTTCATCGACCTTTAAAGATCCTCGAAGTGTATGAAAGATCGTGCGTAAAAGCACGAACACTTTCTCTTATAACCCTCCAGTAGACAAAGCCCTAGACCTCTTGTGCTTTACTCCCCATAAAAATTCTCTTGAACGAAGACACTTTAAAAATCATTAATATTTTATAAGTTTCTTTATGCAAATTCAGCTGATTTTCACATAATGAATTATAATGTACTTTCAGTTGAATAGCTTCTCAGTCTTCTTAAGTAATGAAACTGTTAATCTTGTGGAGATTTATCCATTTTTATGAGGAGTTTCATATGTACATTTTCTTTTAATCACTCGAATTTAGTAGACAGTAATAATCTCAATGATATCTTTAGATCGTTACAGTTACACTCTACAATCAACCTTGAAATCTAAGTGAAACGTATAATCAGAAGGAAATAACTGCTTCTAAAAAAATGACTAAAAGAACAGAATATTCATTATTTTTTTTAAATTTTTAATAAAAACTTAATACATGTGTATATAGAGAGAAATAAAAATATATTTCGAAGTAAATAGTAACTATACCTGGTTGCAGTTTCTGAGTAAACTATTCTCGTTTGCAGCGACGTAACGTTGTGCAATTACGCAACAGAAACAATTTGAACACTGACCTAATGTACTGCACGACCTTTATACATATAGCTCTAATTTATCTAAAAACGTTTAGTTAGTAAAAAAATGAGTGAATAAACTCGCATGCAATTTTGAGCAACGTGCAAGCAATCAGGCACGCGACTTGATATTCAAGTAGATAAAACTGTGACAGTGAGACAGACTGACGTAATCATATGTGGGACACTAGAATAGCGAATGGCAATTAGCATTAGACATAAAACGAAGCTGTGAAGTTAGTAAACACTTCTATGCTTGTCTACTCTTTAGTTCATTGTTTGACTTGGAAAATTAAAAAATAGTAGAGACGCTTCTCTGTTTACATTGTAGTAAATAATAACTTAAGTATTTAAGAATTGTTATTTTCAATTTCATTTTTATTTAGATAAATATAGTATAGATAGCGATGTTAAATTTATCAAAAATTAAA